>CABHPP010089995.1:5330-17607 GCA_902168425.1 Peromyscus attwateri
CTCCCTCCCTCCCTCCCTTCCTTCCTTCCTTCCTTCCTTTCTTTTTAAAATAATTTATTTAACCTTATTTTATGTGCATTGATGTGAAGGTGTCAGGTCCCCTGAAACTGGAGTTACAGACAGTCGTGAGCTGCCACATGGGCGCTGAAAATTGAACCTGGGTCTCTCCAGCCCGGAGAGGGATTTTCTTAATCTGATTATTTAAAGCAGGAAGACCCACCCTAAATCTAGGCCACACCTTCTGGTGGCAGTCACAGGAAAAGACATGGAAGAGGAAACTGCTTCTTGTCTGTTTGTGTTCACTCTTGATGTCAAGTTCATGTATTCCATTCCTTCAGCTGATATCAAATCCAGCATCTTCAGGATTCCGATGGAGACTGAAGACCAGCAGTTCTCCAGGACCCTCCAGGACTCCAGCACCAGACTGAGACGGCAGAGCCAGCCAGCCTTGTGGTCTCTGCTCCAGTCCCTGGCTCCAGGTTCCTGCTTCAGTTCCTGCCCCGACTTCTCTGCATGATGAACTGTAAGACGGAATAAACCCTTTCCTCCCCAAGATGCTTTTGATGATGGTGTGTTTGTCTTAGTCAGGGCTACTTTTATTGGGATGAAACACCAAGACCAAAAGCAATGTCTGGAGGACAGGGTTTATTGGGGTAACCTACCCTGAATCACAGTCCACTGAGGGAAGTCAGGGCAGGAATTCAAATCAGGTGGGAATCTGGAGGCAGGAGCTGCTGCAGAGGCATGGAGGGGTGCTGCGTACTGGCTTGCTCAGCCTGCTTTCTTAGCACCCAGGACCACCAGCCCAGGGGTTACACCATCTACAATAGTCTGGACCCTCCACCCATCAGTCACTGATTAAGAAAATGCCCCACAGGCTTCCCGGCCTAGAGCTGATCTTATGGAGGCATTTTCTCAACTGAGGCTCCTCCTTTCAGATGACTCTAGCTAACAACAAGTCAAGTTATTGTAAAACTAACCAGGACAGTGTTTATCACAGGAATAGAAAGCAAACTAGGACAAGGAGCCATGTAAAAATGCTAGCTGTGTAGTGCAGGCTTGTAATCACAGTGCTGGAGAGGCAGACACGCAGATCCTGAGCTCTCACCCGCAGCCAGTCTCGCCCGACCCATGAGGTCTAAGCTAATGAGAGACTCTGCCCCAAAGAAGATAAGCAGAGTTCCTGAGGACGCCACTTACGTTCCTGTGGCCTACACACACACACACATACACACACACACACAGAGAAGGAGGAGGAGGAGGAGGAGGAAGAGGAGGAGGAGAAGAAAATGGCTTACAATGCAAGAGAAAAATTGGTGGAGAAAGACTTGGAAATGAAAGATTTTTACAATAGAATATCCCAATTGTCAGTAAACACACAAAAGGTGTTAAATCCCTGATGTGCCAGGGTGTCTCAGTTTGGGCTGCTGTAATGGTTCACCTTCGACTCCATCATTCATGGTTGAGTTTATTGCTGAAAGGTCTGGACCGGGAAGTCCAGTGATGCTGCACCAGGACGGGGCAGCAATACCTGACATGATGTCCTGTGTCCCATCATAGAAGGAAGTGGGAGGTCAGCTCAGGGTCCTATGACTCCCTTTCTTGCTCACAGGGATCACCAAGCTCAAGAGGTAATTTTGTATCTTGACCCACCCAGGGATGAACTAAATACAAGCTCTTTTCTGCCCAGGCCCTAGAGAACACTGCTAGACTCCTGGTATGAGAAAGGACTGACCTTCCAGGCCCGAGAGCATGAGTGTCCCCAGGGGAAGAGATGTAACTTGCAACTTGGAGCCTTGGAATCCAGGCGGCAGCTTACCTGGGTGGGCAGCAGAATCAGAGCAACAGGAGGTGCCACACCTGCCACAGCTGGCCTCAGAAGACCTCAGCAGCAACCCCAGCTTTGCAAGGCTATCTGTGTGTGCGTTGGACATGCCCTGCTCCTTGATTTGGAACAGGTCATTTCCTACTTCGGAAAAGTGGACATCTGGCCCCCACACAGCCACTGGGCACAGGCGGCCATTGATGCTAACAAAGATGGTAGGTTGAGTGCTAAGTTCTGGGCAGACATTGCGTTCAACAGGCATCAAGGAAAACAATGCTCAGGTTAGATTTTGGGTTTAGAGTGTCCCTTTAGAAAACACCTGCTGTGGAGCAGGATTTGTGCTGGGGCTCGGATTCAGTCTTGTTTAACTCTCCCAGTTACAGACCAAAAGCTCTGACATGGCTCCCTCTGAATGTGTTCTGATGACTCTGCCTTTAAGTGGAGTGACTGGTCCATTTACGTGTAGTGTAGTGTATTTATTTTTATGGGGTGGTCTGAGCCCACCACCTTGTTATCTACTGTCTCACTGTCCCCAGTTCTCCCCCGGCCACACACACACTGGAGGTTGAACCCAGATCCTCACGCATGCCAAGCAAGCCTCTACCACTGGGGGACACCCCTGGACCTCGTCTTTTCTTTCTATTTTGAGACAGGGTTTTTCTGCTGTAGCTCAAGCAGGCTGTGAGTGTAAGGTCCTTCTGCTCAGCCTCTCCCAGCTACTCTAAGTAGGATGTGTCTTCATGCCCCACTTAATCCGTCTTCTCAAACGTCACTCTGCTCCTCTTTATAGCTTGCTCGGTTCAGTTCCTGTGACTGTAACAAAGTAACTCAAGGAATCAGCCCGAGAAGAGGAAAAGTATGAGACACTTGGCCCTGCTACCCTGGCCGTGCACAACAGCCGGAGGTGTGGCTTCCCGGGACCAGAGAGAGAAAAGAGAGAGAGCAGAATCTGAGGTCCCACTGTCCGCTTCAAGAACAACCCCTGTGATCTCACTTCCTTACAACGTGTCCTGCCCTCTAAAGGGGCCACTATCGCCCAGTGTCACCACAGGCCGGGGGGGGGGGGGGCACTTTTTCCAAATATAAAAAAAACTCTATTATGTTTCCTTTCTTAAAAAAACAAAAGAAAAGAAAAAACAAAGAAAAGATTTTGGTTTTGGAGTTATAGATAGTTGTGAGCCACCATGTGGGTGCTGGGAATTGAACCCTGTCCTCTGCAAGAACAGTCAATGCTCTTTTTTTTAAAAATTTTTATTTATCTATTTATTTTATTATTCTTTTTTTAAGTATAAAGTTTTCTTTCTTTTTTATATAAATTTATTTATTATGTATACAGTGTTCTGCCTGCATGTATGTTTGCAGGCCAGAAGAGGGCACGAGATCTCATTACAGATGGTTGTGAGCCACCATGTGGTTGCTGGGAATTGAACTCAGGACCTCTGGAAGAACAGCCCATGCTTTTAACCTCCAAGCCATCTCTCCAGCCCACAGTCAATGCTCTTAACTGCTGAGCCATATCCAACCATCTTTTATGCTTCTTAGTGTAGCACAGCTTACCTCCAGCGCTCAGTGACATCATGACCTTGTAGGAGTCTTACAAAAGTATAATACCACAGCCTCCTGCCTGGTCCAGTGGCCACACATTGTGGTTTTCTTGGTTTTTGCTTTTGTTTTAATTTATTTATGTTCTTGGTTTTTGCTTTTGTTTTAATTTATTTATGTGTTTTTTAGGTATACGTGCTCTGTCTGCATGTATGCCTTCCGGCCAGAAGAGGGCATCAGATCCCATTATAGATGGTTGTGAGCCACCATGTGGGTGCTGAGAATTGAACTCAGGACCTCTGGAAGAGTAGCCAGTGCTCTTAACCACTGAGCCATCTCTCCAGCCCCATACTTTGTGTTATTATATATATCAAACTGCATTGTTACTTTTGCAAAGACCTGAATACTTTTTGTTGTCTTATTACTAATAATACTACTGCTGCTATTGTATGTGGTGGTACATATGTGCCCTGGTGCTTGTGTGGAGCTCAGTCTCTCCTTCCACCATGCAGTTCCCCGGGATTAGTCTCAAGTCATCAGCCCTAATCTGCTGAGCCATTTCCACAGGCTTATTTCTCCATTCTGAAAGATATTTTCGTGGACACACCACATTGACAGTCGCTTTCCTCCAGTGCCTGGAGATGCTCTTCCATGGTCTTCTCATTGCTTCCATGTGAAGTCTACAGTCTATTTTTCCTGTCATTGATTGTAAGTATACACATGGTTTCACTGTGTAGCCCTGGCTGGCCTGAACACCTAAACTCACTATGTATACCAGGTTGGTCTTGAATTCACCGAGATCCAACTGACTCTGCCTGGGATCAGAGGCATGCGTCACACACCCACCTGATTATCTTTTCAATTTCTCCCCAGTCCTTGCAGTTTTTCCTTTCTTCCCTCCTCCCTTCTTCCTTCCTTTCATTTTTTCCTTCCTTCTTTTCTCCCTTTCTGTCCTCCTCCTCTTCCTCCTCTTCCTCCTCTCTTCTTTCTCCTCCTCCTCCTTCTGGTTTTTCAAGACAGGGTTCCTATGTGTATCCCTGGCTGTCCTAGAACTCACTCTGTAGACCATGCTGGCTTCGAACTCACAGAGATCTGCCTGCCTCTGCTTTCCAAATGCTGGGAATAAAGGCATGTGGCACCACCACCCAGCTTAAATATTTTTTTGATGAGAGGCAGCCATTGCTCTTAACCACTGAGACATCTCTAAAGCCCTTAAAACATGTTTTTTAACAGGACAGCCAGGGCTATGTAGAGAGACCCTGTCTCAACACCACCCCCCCCCCATAAAAAAAAAAAAGATTTTTAAAAGGAGGGAATTGAACTCAGAACCTTTTGTGTCCTAGACCAGTGCCTTGCATCTGAGCCTCACCCTACACACACCCAAACACTCTCTTTCCTTCTTGGCATATGGTCACTGTGTACCTAATGGGATTTTCTTCGAACTCATCCTTTGGGGTCCATTGAACTTCCTCACCGATGACTTTTTTTTTTTTTTTTTCAGTTAAATTTGTACTATTTTCTGCCAATATTCCTGAAGACACTGTTTTTCGTCCTGGTTCTCTCTTTGTTCTTCCGAGGCTCTGTTTGCAGGTCTGGGGCCGTCTTGATCCCCTGGGTCATTGAGACTTTGTTTCTTTTCTTCTTCCCCTCTTGTTCTGGGAGCTTCATTGTAGATAACTGGACCTGCCTTAAACTCACGGATCCTCTTTAAAAAGAAACATTTATTTACTTCATTTGTGTGTATGTGCCGGCAGCTGACTTGGGGGGGGGACCACCCAAAGCATACACACACAGGCATGTGCATATGCATGCTACAATGCACATGTAGAGGTCAGGGGACCTTCCTTCCTCTATCACTGGGCTCTGGTAATGTGATTCAGGCTGTCAGGCCCGGCAGCAAGCACTCTTTGCCCAGCCATCTCCCACAGGGATCTTTTTTTAATTGAATCTAATATACTTTGTGTTGTTGTTGTAGACAGGGACCGGTGCAACCCTGGCTGGCCTCAAACTCATATGTAGCTGAGGATGACCTTGAACTCCTGATCTTTCTGCCTCCACGACCCGAGGTGTGAGCCATCACACCCAACTTTCTCTTTTTTCGAGGGGGGGGGGGGTTCCGAGACAGGGTTTCTCTGTGTAGCCCTGGCTGTCCTGGAACTCACTCTGTAAACCAGGCTGGCCTTGAACTCAGACCTGCCTACCTCTGCCTGCCAAGCACTGGGATTAAAGGCCTCTGCCTGTCAACACTGCCTGACCTAGAATTTGATTTCAATTATTTAAAATAGTTCCACAGACCCTTCCCACTTTGCTGTACTTTAACTACATTCTCCCTAGAGGTAAGCCGAAGTCCCACCCTTACCCCACTGCTCTGGAATGTGACAGGTCATTTGTAGCATGAATCTTAACAGGTCTTATTAATAAAAACAAACCCGGGGCCAGGTATTGGAGTGAATGCTGGAAGATCAGAGAGACAGAACAGGCCACAGCTAACCTCACCTGGCCAACTCCTCAGCTGATCCTGTTTCCTCAGACTGGAAGCTTCTGAGTCCTCATCCAGAATGAATCTCAGCTGAACTGCTTCTCAAAAACCTAAAAGCTTAACCAACCTAGTTCCTGGTTTTCACGCCTTATATACCTTTCTGCTTTCTGCCATCACTTCCTGGGATTAAAGGCTCACTTCTTGGGATTAAAGGCGTGAGTCACCATGCCTGGCTGTTTCCAGTGTGGCTTTGAACTCACAGAGATCCAGATGACTCTCTGCCTCCCAAGTGATAGGATTAAAGGCATGTGCGCCACCATTTTCTGGCCTCTATATCTAGTGGCTGTTCTGTTCTCTGACCCCAGATAAGTTTATTAGGGTACACAATATTTTGGGGAACACAATACCACCACAGTCATTCTGTTCTGGGGTGAGGTGGACACTCTCAGTTCAATCAGTGCTCTCATCAGAAGAGGACAGGGACAGGAAGGACAGCAGGAGAAGATGGCGCCAGAGGCGTAAACCGCCAACACCAGCAGATGCCGTGAGAAGCTGGGACACAGAGTGGAGCAGTCTGGCCCAGAGCCTCCGACAGAACCAAGCTGCCTGTGCCTATGCTGCAGACCTCAGGCTTCCTGTGCAGCCAGTAGCCACCCAGACGGTGGCATCTTGTCCCAGCAACATTGGGAAATTAAGGTACTCCTGAACTGTCCTTTATTGTTTTCCATTGTAATTGTCTTTTTAAAAACTTTATTTATTGTTTCATTATTCTCAATTATGTGTGTGTGTGCACATGTGTGTGCATATGTGTGCGAGTGCCTGGTTAGGCCAGAGGAGGAAGTTGGATCCCCTGGGGCTGGAATCACAGCCACATGGTGGCAAATATGTCGAACTACTGAGTCATCACTGACTCTATTTTCTGGTTTCTGTTTGTTTGCTTGTTTGAGACAGGGTCTTATGTAGCCCAAGCTGCTCAGGAACATGACCTTGAATTCTTTTTTTGTTTTGTTTTTTGAGACAGGATTTCTCTGTGTGGCCCTGGCTGTCCTGGAACTCTCTCTGTAGAGCAGGCTAGTGTAGTGGGTAGCTGTTCTGCCTATGACGCTGAAGCTCCGCCCCTAGATGTGCAGCAGGTAACTGTTCCACCTGTCTATGACCTTGAAGTACAAGCCTCTGGGGCATGGCCTCTCAGCAACCCTTAAGGCCTGAGATGCACTAGGCAGTTCCCCTTTGCTCCCTTGTGGGTTTGGATGCTCAGAAGTACCAGGAGGAAGAACAGTGTGGACCATAGCTTGGCTTTCCAGGACCCTATGATAAATCTCCCGTGCTGTAATGAGTTTTTATCCCCTAATAAATTCCTTTGCCCTTTAGGCAAACAATTCCTTTGCCCTTTAGGCAGACTCCGTGGATTTCTTGCTGTAGGCTGGCCTCAAACTCACAGAGATCCGCCTGTCTCTGTTTCCTGAGTGCTGGGATTAAAGGCGTGCGCCATAACCTATTGGTTTAAAAAAATGATAGGCGGCGCTGTTTACTGGGCGGAAAGGTCTGAGGCATGAGCCAAGACAAAACCCAGTATCAGAGCTTTATTGGGGTGGGATGGGGGGAGTGGGTGGGTAGGGGGTGGGGGGAGAAGGACCAGGCCTGGGGAAGAAGCTTGTGCAGAGAACAGAGAGAGAGATAGTGAGGACAGGAGAGAACAGAGAGGAAGAAGGAGGAGTCTGTGTCTGGCTTTTTAAAGATTCCCTTGAACATGCGCAGGTGGACTTACGGAGCTACGCCACGCATGTGCTGATTGCATGGCAGCACACACTGATGTCATAAGATGCACGATCCCTTGCTTAGCTGCTGAACATGACCGCCGCCACGGCTAACCTTGAATCCTTGATCCTACAAGTCTGTTTTGTGTATTTTAGCCAGAATGTACCACTGTTACATGCTCATGTAAGCACCATTTACCCTAGAGGCTGAAGCAATGTGGTATCTGCTGCAGTTCACACTTGCAAGTGAAACGATACAGTTTAGGAGAGAATGCAGCGTATTGTTGGGGTCAGAAGCAGTCAGCTTCAACTCTGACACCTACCATGTGGCCTTCACCTCCCTAAGTCTCACTGGCTCCCTGTGGCGGGTCATCAGACTTCCCACTTTGACATAACTTGACGGAGGCAGGATTGGTTCTGGCTCAAACAGAAGATTCAGGCTCGCTTGATTCTGTCTGTTGGTGCAACCAATGTCACAGTGGCAGGAACGTGTGATAGCTGTGCACTCCGCAGTGACGTCAGTCTGACTGGATTTAGGACCTCCTAAGAGACACACCCGTGGGCATGTGCCAGGGCATTTCCAGGCCGTCCTAATGAGGGCTGCCCCATCCCATGGTCTGATGTCCCGGATTGCGTAAAAAGGAAAAAAGAGAAACTGAGCTGAGCACTAGCATCCATCTCTCTGCCTCCTGACAGTGGACACAATGTGGCTGCCTCACACACCTTCAGGCATGCCTTCTTCTCCATGATGGACTGGACCCCATGCTGTGATTCAGACGAGCTCTTTCTTACCTTAGGTTGCTTCTTGTCAGCATTGAGAAAATAACTTTTGCAAGAGGCTACTTACCTCCTATTAGGTAGGAAACAGAGACAGACAGACAACAGACAGACATGGTTCCATAAGAGGCAGTCCCTAGGAACATGTTCTCACTGGCCAACATCCTTCACCTAGGCTCCACCTCCAAAAGTTTCCAGAACCTCCCAAAACAATGCCACCAGCTGGGAACCACGCCTCCCACATAGGAGCCTTTGGGGGGGGGGCATTTTTTATCCAAACCTCGGCAAGAGAGAACAACCCTGTCAGGCAGGTAGGACAAGCCAAGTACAGCCCAGCTGGTGCCTGCCCAGGGCAAGAAGCTTAGTTTATAGTGAGCAGCAAGTGCATGCACACACGCACATCCACATGCACATGTGCACACACACGCTCTCCTGTGTTGGTCTTATTGCTGGCACCAAAATCCTGACTAGAGGCAGCCTAAGAAAAGGGTTTACTCTGTCTCACAGGATGAGGTCCATCATGGAGGCAGGAGGGTGAGGCAGCTGGTCACGTGGCATCCACACTGAGGAGCCGGAGAAAGGAATGCGGGGGCTCAGCTCACTTTCTCCTTTTTATTCAGTCCAGGACCCCAGCCCCTGGGATAATGTTGCCCACGTTTAGAGTGAGTCTTCCCACCTCAGTTAACCTGCTTATTTCCATGGTGATTCTTAATCCCATCAAGCCATCCATCCAGTAATGTGACCCCATGCTGGCTTTGAGGAAGTCCCCATCCAATTCAGGTGACACGATGGGGCACACAAGCTGCCACTGCATGACAGAGTTCAAAGGGTCACTTTGGAGAGTCATCTGCTAAACTCAGGAGGGACTTTCACCTCCTAGGATGTGCCCCCAGGGCAAGAAAAACCACCAGCTAAGAGAGCCATCAAGGACTCTTTCCCAGTTCACGGCTGCACACTGATGCTCATTCAATGGACTTCAAACAACCTAAATAAGAAAAGAAAAAAAAAAAAAATCAGCCGTCGGGCAGTGGTGGCGCACGCCTTTATTCCCAGCACTCGGGAGGCAGAGGCAGGTGGATCTCTGTGAGTTTTAGGCCAGCCTGGTCTACAGAGCGAGTTCCAGAACAGCCAGGGCTACACAGAGAAAACCTATCTCAAAAAAAAAAAAAAAAAAAAAAATCAAAAAAACGGGTGTTTTCTGGGAGAGTTCCCATCTGGAGTAGATCAGCCACAAACTCTCAAAAGCTGCACTCTGTGGAGGGGTCCACTGTCTTTGAACAGGACTGTGGGAGCTGCTGCAGCTACCTACACTAACTGTGTGACCTTCAGCCAGATCCCGTCCCTGTCTGGACTGCCTCTCTCCACCTACAGAATGAGATGATCTCTCAGGGTCCTTCCAGTCTGGATCAGAAATTAGAAGCCCTGACCCCTGACCAGGATCTTGCTACCAACATGGTAAGTAAGACTGGACGTCTTGTTGACTCTCTTTTCCTCAGTCTCCCCATCTGTAACACAAGGGGCATGTGCCCAATCAGGCCATACAGACTTAGTTGTTGTCTTTTTGTTTTTCTTTTTAAAGAGTGGTTCTGGTAACCCAAAGAGCAAACACCCATCACTGCACCTCAGTTCTATGACTTTCCCTTATGCTGAGTGACCTCAACAGATTTTTATGTTAAAGGGGGACCTGGGGAAATGGGGCCAACTCCCCCTGGGGGAAAAGTGAGAGCTTTCAAAGAGAGACAAATAACTCGCAATTTAAATGCATAAGAGACCAGGCTGTGCCGCCACATATGCAGATGGATGCAAATGAGATGCAAATGACCCAGAGTAAACCTGGGTTTGCCAGCACGCCTTGCCAAGCAAGTCAGCGATGAGGTTCAGCCAGGTCTGGTCTGTGCCAGAAGCTCACATCTGGGGCCTTGTGGAGTGAGTGTTCAGTTGCACCTCCTCCAGGAAGCTCCCTCACCACAGCTCCCCGCCTGCTCTCCCAGGACTGCACCGTGAAGGACAGAGGCCTGCCAGCATTGGACCCAGGCAGGAACCACACCCCTTTTGGAACCTTGGTGTGTCGTCAGCCGATCCTGTGACCCTTGACACTTTGCTCCCAGACACTTACCAACAAGTGGCTTAGGGGAAATACAGCTTGGAAAGGCCCTCTCAGAGACAGAATGGCATTCTCACCCATTTTATTTATTGTATTTGGGGGGTGGGGGTGTTGAGACAGGGCCTCTCTGCATAGCCCTGGCTATTCTGGAACTCACTCTGAGGACCAACCTGGCCTCGAACTCAGAGATCCACCTTCCTCTGCCTCCTGAGTGCTGGGATTAAAGGTGTGCGCCGCCACTGTCTGGCTTCATTTTCGTTTTTTGAGACATGTTCTCACATGGCAGCCTAGACTGTCCTGGAACTCACTATAGAGTGCTTATGTTTGTGAACTCATGGCAGTCCTCCTGCCTCATCCTCTGGAGAGCTGGGATTCCAGGTGTGAACCATCCCCCTTCTTTCATCCTGCTGTCTTCTGTGGGGTAGGGTGGTAGACGAATGAGTGAATGAATGAGCAAAGGTTTCCTGTGAGCTATATACCGCTTCATTCATTCACGGTCTGTGTCACTGTCTTTGGGTTGGCACTTGAGTTCTACCTATTTGCAGCAGTTATGAGTTGCCTATGGATTTCAGAAAGTGTGGCAGACACTTGTGCTTTCGGCTGGCCCCCTTGGCCCCCAGTGAAGCCAGGTCTTCACTGAGGAGGCAATGAGGAGGGAGGTCTAGCTCCAATGGCGACAGCACCCCCCAGTGCGGAATTTTTCCTGTGGCCTCCGAAGCTGCCAGTAGGCTCAGAAATGAAGGGAAGCAGAGATCAGGAGCAGGCCACCACAAGGGAGGACAGGATGGATGCCCCCCACCCCCCAACTGCCAGAAGACATTCTGGGGCATTCCATCCTCTCTCAGAGTTTCTAGAAGAACCCAGGCTCCTCCATGCCCTCAGCAGCCACCTCAGAAGCAGCCACCTCCGAAACACCCACCTCCATCTCTCCACACTCTTCTGCAGCCAGCCACAGGTCCTCAATTCAGGCTCTGCATTCAAGGGACCCCAAAATGAGAATGGGACAGCTCTCCAGTCTGGCACCTTCTGCATACACTAACCGTGTGAAAGGTAGAGGACCAGTGGAGAAGGGCTCCTCTTCACAGCCAAAGTGAACGAAGCCAGTACCAGCACCGTGGAGTCATTCATTCACGATGAAGTTCTTGGCCTTCCGCTCTGTGCTGTTCCTGGAAAGGGAGGGGACATGGCCCACTCTCATGGCACTCACAATTTAGTGGAGGAGACAGAACTAGGCAGTCACTTGGGTAATCCTCCATGCTGGTCATGGCAGGAATGGGGTAGTGACAGAGAACCTATTCCATTCCTCTGGGGACACAAGTGTGCCTGTGTGGGGATGAAGACACCGAGGCTCAGAGTGTAGGGATGTGTCCCTGTAGGGAGTCAGCTGATTCCCAAGTGATACAGCGGAGATCTAAGCACACACTACTGAACCCAGAGCCTGTGGAGACACCTGGGAGCTGGGCACCTCTGCCTGCCTGCCGTGGGGGTGGCTGGAACCAGAAGAGGAAGGGGGCAGTCTCTTCTGCAGCTCTGTGGCCTCCCTTCAGATCAGCTCTGATCAAGAGAACGGGAAATGGGTTGGGAGCAGTGTATGGGTTCTTCATTTTCTGAGGACTGCTTTTAGGTTTTTGTTTGTGTTTGTTTTTTCTTTTCTTCTTCTTTTTTTCCTGTGCTGAAGATTGATCCAGACCACAAACACGTGAAGCAAGCTCTCTCTAGCACTGACTCACTGAGCTGCACCCCACTCTGACACACACACACACACACACACACACACACACACACACACACAC
>CABHPP010089997.1:0-15114 GCA_902168425.1 Peromyscus attwateri
TCTCTCTCTCTCTCTCTCTCTCTCTCTCTCTCTCTCTCTCTCTCTCTGTGTGTGTGTGTGTGTGTGTGTGTGTGTGTTTTTACAACAAAAAGTGCCACTAAGTTATTTTCTAGTAGAAAGTCAATCAACATTTAATCTGACAAATGTGTTAATCATCTAAAAACAAAAGCAGTAAGCTTTCAAAATGGAATTTTTTTCTTTCACATTTACTGACACAAAAATATAAAGTACATTGAAAAGTACTTGAGACTTTTATTAGAATAACTATAATACTTTAATTATCAACCTTGTTGCACATTAGTATATAATCCATGTCATAAATATATATGATAAATCTAGTGTGAGTTTTGGTACAATGATAAATATTAAAGAACTATAACAAGAAGGCTCAATGTTTACAACAGCAAAATTGGTTGTATTTAAATGGTCTTTGTGAAACTTGCATATACCTGAGATATTCATTTTTGAAGTTTGATGACAGAAATAGTCTCATTTGTATGTTCAGTGAAACATAATAAAAGAATCACACATCCCATTCATTAGCAAAATATCATCTTAGCATTTGCTTGATAGTTTAATGAATAATTTATCTTTCTTAAAAGAAAAAATCAATAATAACAATAAAATGCATTGAATTAAAATTTTTAACATGATAAAACATATGTACTAAATGATGAGGAGAAAGAAATAGCTATTATTAACAAACCTGAAAACAAATTGAGAATATACCTAACAATTACATGATAAAATAGGAAAACATATTTCATCTAATATTTTAATAAAAAGATAAACTTCCACAAAGCTATAGGAAAGTAGAGATGCTGTTTCTAACATAATTTCCACCTGCTCAGGGTTTTCCTAATGGCAACTTTAACATCTTTGTTCCTCAAGCTGTAAATTAATGGATTCAGCATGGGAACCACATTGGTATAAAAGACAGAAGAGATTTTTCCTTTATTCATAGACCCAGCTGAGGAGGGTTTAAGATACATAAATGCACCTGATCCAAAGAACAGAGAAACAGCAATTATGTGGGAACTGCAGGTGCTGAAGGCCTTGGACCTGCCCTCAGCAGAGTTTATATGGCAGATACTGGAAACAATGAAACCATAAGAAATAAAGATGGTGATGCTGGGCACAATGATGTTGATGCCCACCACAATGAAAACCTCCAATTCATTAACATAGGTGCTAGTGCAGGAGAGCTGCATCACAGGGAGGATGTCACAGAAGTAGTGATTGATGGTGTTTGCATCACAGAAGGTCAGTCTCAGCATGCATCCTGTGTGAGCCATGGCACCAGAAAATGCCATCAAATATGAACCAAGCATTAGGTAGGAACATATTTTAGGAGACATAGCAATATTATATAAGAGCGGGTTACAGATGGCTACATAGCGATCATAGGCCATCGACATTAACACATAACACTCAGAAATAACAAAAAATGAATAAAAATAGAGCTGGGTCATACAACCTATATAAGAGATAATATTCTTATTTAATATGAAGTTCAACAGCATTTTGGGTGTAAACACTGAAGAGTAGCAGAAGTCTATCAAAGACAAGTTAAAGAGGAAAAAGTACATGGGTGTATGAAGATGTGAATTCAGTCCAATTAGAATTATCAAACCCAAATTCCCCATCATAGTCACCAAATACATTAGAAGAAACAGGAAAAACAGAGGGAGTTGGAGACTGGGCTGGTCTGTTAAGCCAATTAGGATAAATTCAGTCACAAAAGACCTATTTCCAACAGCCATTTATTTCCTATTGGAATCTGTAGACATTGGACAATGTATTACACTGTAAGACAAAATATCTCTTTCCACATTATATTTCTTTCCACCAATGTATATTCACAGGAAATTTTCAAGTCTACCTCAGTCTCAAACTGCAGAATCTGCCTTTCTCATGGTGATGAGTGCCATAGAGCTTCCCTTATTACAGTCTTTTCAAGCTAAACATGTAAATGTATCTCAGCTTCTGAAATACTGAATGAAGGTGGGGTCATTTCATGTAAACATGACTTTACAAACCAAGGTATAAGGCAAGTGTGACTGGACAGAAACACCTTTGTCTCATCGTATTACTTCTTCTTTTACTTGATTAAATTGCTTTCTAGAAAAAAAATAGCAATAGAAAGTTTATCAATTAATGTTTATGTTTGTTCAGATTAGATAGAGGTAGAATGAAAAATCAAAACATTATCCATGCACAAGTAAGGACTCTGAATAGAGGCAAGGTTAGTAACTACTGTATGTCACAGAATCAAATTTCTAAGTCTACTTTTAAAAGTTCTGTACTTGGAGAAGGAATTTATTTGTACTGTGTTTTAAAAACATCTCCTCTTTCTATCTGGAACATGTTCATGTCAGCCTTACTTATTTCTCAGGGTTTGAAAAAAATGGGAAAATTGGACTTGTCATATGTCCCTGAACTTCTATCATAAACAAAGACATTAAGGTACATAGAGTTTGTAAACTCACCATTGTTGAGCCAGAAAAGATTGGTGTTTTCTTATTGTTACTTGAAATGAAAATTTCAGGATTTGTGCATTATGAGGCTTTTGTTGTTTTTTTTTTACTAACAATTTCCAAAGTGCCTTGGAAATATTTATGGATTGTAACTTACATTTGCTGATTATGATCTTTCACTACTTATTCATAACAGTAAAAGTCTTCATATTGGTCTACTTGTCACTTTACAATATGGAGAAGTTTCAATGCAAGTGCAATGATATTAATGTAATATGCCAGGCTTTAAATGGAATGAAACTTGTTAGTTCTCTTCCCTTGAGAATAGCATCTTGGTATAAGAAGGGCATAGAAGGATTTTAGTTACACCCTGGACCAAGATCTCTCTTTAATACCTAAGAGACTCACAATTTTACAGAAGTTTTTAATTCACCCTTGGGCTTGTACAACTCCCAAGACAAACCCCAAAACAAGATCCCATCTCCATATTATATTCATATCTGAAGGGAAATATGTTGCATTATCTCATTACTTTCCACATCCTAAATAGGAATGTTTCTACATGTTCCTATTCTATATTTCCTACTTCCTTTATCAGAAATATTTCAATAATTGCAGTAGCTCAGTTCAATAGTCTCTCATTGAATATTTCACTTTATAAAATTTCCCCTTTCAAAAGTTTTTACTTTTACAATGATTAGAAATTGCAACCTGGGGGTCCTTCTGAGAATTTAATCTAAATAATTCTGTCAGTTAAATTTCCTTTGCTTTGCTTTGTGTTCACAATTATAAAGTAGTGACGGTGACTGAGAGCACATATTTTGTCAGGTTGTTATGAAAGCTAAAAAATACTGTAAGTTAATTTGTGATAATATGATGGCACATGGCAAATACCTAAACACAATATATTGCTATTGCTCTTGGCTGCCAGATGGAAAGAATCTTTCTGAAGGATACATCTTGACTGAAGGACGTAGAGGACATAGAGAAATCAATCTTGAAAAGAACAAGAATCAATCTCTCTCTCTTCCCCCCCCCTCTCTCTCTCTCTCTCTCTCTCTCTCTCTCACACACACACACACACACACACACACACACACACACACACACACACCTAGCTTTCAGGGTTCTGGGAAGCACTATGCAGGATGATAGGTATAAAAAGATGTATTACCCACTGATAGAGCCTGCATACAGCAATACCAACTTACAAGGCAAGATGTCCGCACTGGTGCAATAACACAAAAAAATGTTTAAGAGTGTTTGCTGGGCCTGAAAAAATAGGTTTAGAAAGGAATTTAGGTACTCATTTCACACTGAGAAGTCTCTTCTGCCAGAGCAGTTGCATTTCATGCATGAGTCACATAATTTGCAACTGGCCAAAGACCTACTATATTTTCTGACTTACCTCTGCTTTCTCCTTGTCATGAGCCTCTCCCCTTTTTTTCTCCATCTGAATTCTTATGAATATGCACACCTACATGCTGAGAAATATGTGCTGTTAGTATGTACATGGCATGTGGAAATGACTATACTATCCTGTTGAGCACATATGATGTTACTTGTATATATTTTTTAGGACTGATCATTTGACACTGGACAACCAATTGGGGTTCTTTTACCTGGGGAGGATCATATTGCCCTCTCCCATCTTAAATCATTTGGCAGTAGTTATTTCTGTAGGACTGTGGTCTCATGGGCTTTTCCCCATTCATTCTGGCACATTTATTGGGTCATTTTTGATCTGCTAACATTTGAGTGGTCATTTTGGTGGGACTGCTATAGATTTTGATACCTCACATAAGTGTAGTCTTTACCCATCATCAGGAAGTCTTGAAGTGAAATGTTTTGAGATCTAAAGACAATTACAAATACTTTTTACTCTACCTAGAAAAATCATTTGTCATAATTGAGGACAAAATAAATATTCCAATGATGGAAATAGGCTAAAGGAATCTATGGTCACTAAGTCATCTCTACAGAATATAAATGAAGGAATCTATTTCAAATGAAAGAAAAGATAAAACATCCGTAAAGATACAGGAAACAACAGGCCACATTAGTGCATTAGTTAGTCAAATGAGAAAGAGCAAAACAGCAAACAATATGAATCAACTGAAAGACAGGCATCAGTACACATCTTTTACTAATGGTCTCAATTTTATAATCAAAATATATTGACTAGCAAAATGAGTGAAAAAGGGGCCAGTCTATTTGTTACCACCAAGTAATGCACTTTGCTTGTCAGTATATTGAATACGAGAAGAATCAATCAAGATAACATTTTAATTTAAACACACACGTGCACACACACACACACCACATGAATCTACTTAATTTGATAAAACAAATATTGCTAGATATAAATACATAGGCTGACTCCCAAACAATAATAGTGGGTAATTTTAATACCCTATATTCATCAGTAGAAAAGTCATCCTAACAAAAATTAAACAGAGAAACATTTGAGTTAAATGAAGGTTATGAATTTAGGTACCCCCCAGCTGGTAGTGCTGTTTGGGAAAGCTGTAAAACCTTTAGGAAATAGAACAGTGACAGGTGATAAGGATCTCTGGAGGGAGTTCTTGAGGTTTTATGTACAGGCCCCATTTACCATCCACACTCTACTTCCTGACATTGGGTATCTTTAAGCTATGTGAAAGAGAATGAGTCCATAATCTTTTCAGGAAGTTTGCTATTGGTGTATGGAAAGGTACTTATTTTTATAAGTTGATTTTGTATTCTGGCACTTTGTTAAAAATTATTTTGATCATTTCTATAGGTTTTCTACAGAATTTTTGGAATTTCCTATGTATAATAACATTATCTTCAATTAGAGAGAATTTGACTTCCTTCCTTCCTATTTGTATCCGTTTAGTTTCCTCTTCTGATCTTATTGCTGTAGCTAGTGCCTCAAGCTCAAGCACTGTACTTAAAAGGAGGGGAGACACTGGATATTCCCAACTCACTCCTGATTTTAATGAGACTGCTTCAATTTTTTTCTCCATTTTGGATGATGGTGACTGTGGGTTTGTCATATATAGCCTTTCTTATGTGTAGGTATGTTTCCTCTAGTCCTACTTTCCCTAAGACATTTATCATTTATTTTCACAGAGGTTTTTCTGGAATGATCTTATAATCTTTTAAAGATGACTTATTACATATATTGACTTACATATGTTGAATCATCATTATATATAGAGTACAAAACCAACTTGATTGTGATGTATTTTTGTTGTTGTTGTTTTGGTTTTTATTTGATTGTTTTTGTTTTATATGCTTGTATTTAATTTGTGAATATTTCACTGAGAATTTTTCATCTATGTTCATCAGAAATATTAGTTTGTAGTTTTCTTTTTTGTTGTGTCTTTATCTGTTATGAATATTAGGACAATATTGGCTTGTAGAAGGATTTTGGAAGGTTTCTTATATTTATTATTTTGGAATAATTTTTATAAGTATTAGTTGTAAGTCTGACAGAATTTTGCTATGGATCTATCTAGGCCTGAGATATTTTCTAGACAGGTCTTTTATTATTGTTTTAATCTTCTTATTTGTTATAATTCTATAATTCGTTTGAACTGTTTCTGGGTCAGGGTTACCTCACTCAGGATTTTTTTCTAGTTCCATTCATTTGCCTGCAAATTTCATGATGCCATTTGCCATTTTTTAAACAGCTGAATAATACTCCACTTTGTAAATGTACCACATTTTCTTTATCCAGTCTTTGGTTGAGGGGCATCTAAGTTGTTTCCAGTTATTGGCTATTATGAATAAAGCCACAATGAACACAGCTAAGCAACTGACTTTGTGGTAGGAAGGAATAGTTATGATACATGCCCAAGAGTGGTATAGCTGGGACTTAGGGTAGATCAATTCTCAATATTCTGATGAATAGCCATATTGATTTCCTTGGTGGCTGTACAAGTTTTCACTCCCACCAGCAGTGGAGGACTGTTCCCCTTGCTCCATATCCTCATCTGCATGAACTGTCATTGTGTTATTGATCTTACCAATTCTGACATGTGTAAGATGGAATATCAAAGTAGTTTTGATTTTCATTTTAATGATGGCTAAGGATGTTGAACATTTCTTTAAGTGTTTCTCAGACATTTGAAATTCCTCTATTGAGAATTCTGTTTAGATCTGTTCCCCGTTTTTAAAATGGATTATTTGTTCTTTGATATCTAGTTTCTTGAGTTCTTTATATATTTTGGATATTAGTCCTCTATTATATGTGGAGTTGGTGAAAAATTTTTCCCATTCTGCAGGCTGTCATTTTGTCCTGTTGACAATGTTCTTTGCCCTATGGAAGATTTTAAGTTTCATGAAGTACTATTGATTGGTTATTTTAGTGCCTACACTCATTAGTGTTCTGTTCAGAAAGTCAATTCCTATGCCAAGGAGTTCAAGACTATCCTCCACATTCTCTTCTATCAGGTTTAGTGTATCTGGCTTTATATTGAGGTCTTCAATCCACTGGAGTTTTATGCAGGGTAAGGAACATGGATCTATTTGAATTCTAGCCAGTTTGATGAGCACCATTTTTTGAAGATGCTGTCTTTATTCCAATGTGTGTTTATGGCTTCTTTACAAAAAATTAGGTGTCCATAGGTGTGTGGATTTATGTCTAGGGCTCCAATTAGATTCTATTGACCAATGTATCTGTTTTTATGCCGAAACCATATAGTTTTTATTACTATAGCTCTGTGGTACATCTTGAAATCAGGAATGGTGATACCTCCAGCAGTTGTCTTATTGGTCAGAAGTGTTTAAGCTGTCTTGGTTGTTTTTTTTTTCATATAAACTTGAGAATTATTCTTTCAATGTCTGTAAAGAATTGTGTCGGGCCGGGCGTTGGTGGCGCACGCCTTTAATCCCAGCACTCGGGAGGCAGAGGCAGGCGGATCTCTGTGAGTTCGAGGCCAGCCTGGGCTACCAAGTGAGTTCCAGGAAAAGGCACAAAGCTACACAGAGAAACCCTGTCTTGAAAAACCAAAAAAAAAAAAAAAAAAAAAGAATTGTGTCTGGATTTTGATGGGAATTGCATTGAATATTCGGTAGAAGGGCCATTTTTACTATGTTAATCCCACTGATCCTTGATCATGGGAGATCTTCCTATCTTCTGATATCTTATTCAATTTCCTTTTTTCAAATTCTTGAAGCTTGTATCATACAAATCTTTTATTTGCTTTGTTAGAATTACCCATGATATTTTATATTATTGGCTATTGTGAAGAGTGTTGTTTCTGATTTCTTTCTCTGTCCATTTGTCACTTGTATAAGAAGGGCCACTGATTTTTTTCAGTTAATCTTTTATCCATCCACTTTACTGTAAGTGGTTATCAACTGCAGGAGTTCCCTGGTGGAATTTTTAGGGTCAGTTATATATACTATTATATCATCTGCAAATAACAATACTTTGACTTCATCTATTCCAATTTGTATTCTTTGATTGTCTCCAATTGTCTTATTACTCTAGCTAAAACTTCAAGTGTTATACTGAATAGATAGGGGAAGGGTGGACAACCTTGTCTTGTTTCTGATTTTAGTGGAATTGCTTTGAATTTCTCTCTTTAATTTGATGTTGGCTTTAGACTTACTGTAAATTGTCTTTATTATGTTTATGTATATCCCTAATCTCTCCAGTACTTTTATCATGAAGAGTGATTGGATTTTGTCAAAGAACATTTTTGCATCTAATAAGATGATCATGTGTTATTTTTCCCTTTCAGTTTATTTATATTATGAATTACATTTATTGATTTTTGTATGTTGAACCATCCTTGTGTATCTGGGATGAAGCCAACCTGATTATGGTGGATGATCTTTTTTTTCCGATGTGTACTTGACTTCAGTTCGCAAGTATTTTCATGAGTATTTTTGCATCTATGTTCATAAGGGAAATTGATCTACAGTTTTCCTTTTTCATTGAGTTTTTATGTGGTTTGGGTATCAGAGTAATTGTGGCCTCATAAAATGAATTGTGAAATTTTCCATCTGTTTTTTGGTTTCCATCTGTTTAAGGAGTATTGGTGTTAACCCTTTTATGATAGTCTACTAGAATTATATGCTAAAATTGTATGGCCCTGGGTTTTTTTATTGTTTGGGAAACCGACTTATTGACTGCTTCTATTTCACTAGGCATTATAGATCTATTTAAATTGTTTACCTTATCTTTATTTAGTTTTGATAAAGGATACCTATTGAGAAAATTATCCATCTTTTGAGACTTTTAAATATTATTTTAGTACAGTTTTTTTTAAATTGCACTAATGATTCTCTTGGATTTCATCAGTGTCTGTTGCTACAACCCCCTTATTCTCTATCTTATAGTTAGTTTGGACTCCCGGAGCTCCACCCAGGGCCTAACCGTGGATATCTGCATCTAGTTCCCTCTGTTACTGGATGGGGTTTCTAGCACGACAATTAGGGTGTTTGGCCATCTTATCACCAGGGTAGGTCAAATCGGGCTATTTCTCGACTATTGCCAGCAGTTTATTGTGGGGGCATCTTTGTGGATTTCTGTGGGCCTCTCCAGCACTTTGCTTCTTCCTATTCTCATGTGGTCTTCATTTATCATGAACATTCCTTATGTTCCCTCTCTGTTCTTGATCCATTTTGGATCTCCTGCTTCCCCAAGTTCTCTTTCTCTCGCCCCTCGCCCCTCATTATGTCCAGATTGTTCATGTAGATCTCCTCCATTTCTCTGTCATTGGGCGATCCCCGTGTCTTTCTTGGGGTCCTGTTATCCAGGTAGCCTCCCTGGTGTTGCGAGTAGCTGTCCAGTCATCCTTGTTCCACAGCTAGTATTCTCCTATGAGTGGGTACATACCATGTTTGTCTTTCTGAGTCTGGGTTACCTCACTCAGGAGGATTTTTTCTAGATCCCTCCATTTGCCTGCAAACCTCATGATGTCATTGTTTTTCTCTGCTGAGTAGTATTCCATTGTATATATGTACCACAGTTTGTTTATCCATTCTTCGGTTGAAGGGCATCTAGGTTGTTTCCAGGTTCTGGCTATTACAAATAATGCTGATATGAACATAGCTGAGCAAGTGCCCTTGTGGTATGATTGAGCATTCCTTGGGTATATGCCCAAGAGTGGTATAGCTGGATCTTGGGGGAGATTGATTCCCAATTTTCTAAGATAGCGCCATATTGATTTCCACAGTGGCTGAAAGGGGTTTGTCTATATTGCTGATTTTCTCAAAGACTTTTTGTATTGTTCTCTTTCCATTTTACTCATTTCAGCTCTTAGTTTGATTATTTCCTACCATCTACTCTTCTTGTGTGTTCTTACTTCTTTTTGTTCTAGAGGTTTTGGTGTGCTGTAAAGTTGTTGGTATGAGACCTCACCATTTATTTTTATATATGCACTTAGGGCTGTGGACTTTACTCTTGGTATCACTTGCATTGTGTCCCATATGTTTGGATATGCTGTGTATTCATTTTCATTGAATTATAGAAAGTCTTTAATTTATTTATTGCTATCTTGACCCATTTTTCATTCAGTAGAGAGTTGTTCAGTTTCCAGGAATTTGTAAGCTTTCTGTTGTTGAAATTCAGCTTCATTCTGTGGTGCTCTGATGACATGTAGGGAATTATTTTAATTTTCTTAGATCTGTTGAGACTTTCTATGTGTCTGAGTATATAGTCAATTTTGGAAAATTTCCATGAGATTCTGAGAAAAAAGATATATTCTTTTTTGTATGGGTGGAATGTTCTGTAAATATCTGTTACATTCATTTGGATTACAGCATCTGTTAATTTAGCATTTCTCTGCTTAGTGTATGCATGGATGACCTGTCAACAGGTGAGAGTGGGTTATTGAAGACTCTCACTATCAATGTGTGAGGGTCAATGTGTGATTTAAGCTGTGGTAGTGCTTCTTTTACAAAAATTGATGCCCTTGTGTTTGGGCATAGATGTTAAGAATTGAAATGTCATTTGGTGGACCTTTCCTTTGATGAGTATGTAGGGTCCTTCCCTATCTCTTTTGAATAATTTTGGTTTGAAGTCTATTTTGTTAGATATTAAAATAGCTACTCCAGTACTGGACTCCAGCTCTGGATGAGCGCAGGGCCTGAAGATGGGTGGATGCAAGAGCAGCGATGGAGGAATCATATATGGGATAGATACTTCTTAGTTTCATTTTAGGAGAGATGGACAGAGAGGAAGTATACAGGAGTCATTCCTAGTGGTGGATAGGTCCCAGCAGAAGATGTAAGGAGTTGGCAGGAGAAGGAAGTGAGCCAGGCCATGGTGGTTTGGAGAATCTTGCAACCTGGCTGACTAGCAGCCAGACTGTTTTTTTTTTATACAGAATTTAGTAAGCAAGGATACATTCATGATGTTTCAAAACATAGATGATATCATTTTTGGTTTTGGACATGTGTTTTACTTCCTTTTGCTTATCTTTTAGTCATCATTAAATTATGACATAAGAGAGTTTCATTTCCAATCATTTTCCCTCAAGTTTTGACACCATTAATAAACAGAGTTATCACTCTTACTCATTAACCCCATAACCCAATTTTTGAGAATCTGGAAGCATATGATAGCCTTTTCTCAGGCTGGTAGCTTTGGTTGCTTCAAGGACACTAGACCAAAACAAAATTTTCAAGCCACCATGGGCATTTTGTCATGTCCCAAGCAGTGTATTATTAACTCTTAGTGGTCAGAGTGCCCAGGAAAAATCCCCAGTCTAAAGCTGCTGCAGTTATTTTTCAAATTCTGGCATAATATAATGTTCACATTTATATGTTTATAGAATTTGTCTATATGTCTAATCCTGGCATTCTGTTGTTCATTGGTCATAGGCATTATAGTGGCTCTGCATGAGCTAAATTTTCTTTTTCTTTTTTTTTTTTTTTGGTTTTTCAAGATAAGGTTTCTCTGTGTAGCTTTGTGCCTTTCCTGGAACTCACTCTGTAGCCCAGGTTGGCCTCGAACTCACAGAAATCCACCTGGCTCTGCCTCCCAAGTGCTGGGATTAAAAGCATGTGCCACCACCACCCAGCTAGTTTGTGTTTTCTTTATTGCTTCTATTTAAACTTTCAGATCTTGAACAATGTAAGAGTCCAGCTCTGACCTGTCGAAGGGTTCTTGCGGGGAGGAGAGAGGAATGAGGAAGTATTAGACAGAAATACAGATGTAGACGGTGAGAAAGACAGAGACACAGGATTGCTTTGGGAGGACCCTGGCCAGTACCCAGTCACCCAGAGTTTAATCATGATGGAATTTTTATACATCAGCAAGGGGAGGAGCAAAATATCTGTCCCTTTGATGGTCAAGGTATCAACAAGTGTAGACCCTTCAAAACACCTGGTAACCATGCCCTTGGCCAAATCATCCCATTATGCAGCCCTGCTGGGTAAAGCAAGGACTTACTAGGGAGCCTCTGTGGGCCCCCACAGAACAGTTTGATTCACTTCTTTCAACTGTTTGTTTCTTGCCTTTCTTTAAGGGATTTATTCATTTCACCCAATTTTTTTTCCTTAAGGGATTCATTGATTTCCTCTTTAACGATGTCTGTCAACTTCACATAGTTGCTTTTAAGGGGGGTTGTTTGTTTGTTTGTTTTTGTTGTTTTGTTTTGTTTTTGCTTCAGCTATATTGGAATACTCAGGGTCTGCTGTGCTAGGATATTGGGACTCTGGTCAAGTCATATTGCCCTGGCTGGTATTGATTGTGTATTTATGCTGACATCTAGGCATCTGGGTTTATGGCAATTAAAGTTCTATGTGCTGGTTTCTGGCTTTGTCTTGGTTGAGTGAGTGGTTTGTTTCTTGATTTATTTTTCTCTCTGGAGTTTTCAGAGTGTCATGGCTGTGTGTTGTTTGTTTTACTGACTTTCTCTGCTTTTCTGTTTACAGGAAATGCCTGCTGATGTTAGAAGCTGAGATGCAGCGACAAGTTGGAGAGGGACTTCAGGGAGGGGGGTGGTCTGTGGGACTCACAGGAGACATAGGAAGAGAAGAAGGGAAGTGACAGTTGGTAATCTGTTGTAGTTCTATGGAGGAGAAAAAAGATTGGCTCTAGGGGAGCAGAGTAGAGAAGGTCTAGGGGCAGCTCATCAGGCTTTCTGGCAGGTGTAACATGCATTTTAACAGAGGAAGAGTGCTTGAGTTGGGGTTTGGGATAGAGAGTTGAGGTGTGGGAGGGGGGTTATGACAGGATAATCTGTAGAATCAATAGCAGACATGGCAGAGAGGCAGCAGGTGGTGATCTGTTTCAGGGCTAAGATGAGCCTGAGGGATTGGGTCTGGGGGAACAGAGAGTGTGGGAAATGTCTGAAGCCAGCCTACCTGTTCTTCTGGCAGGGATGTCCCATGGTTGAGCAGGGGATGTCTGCCTGAATTGGGGGTTGATATAGAATGATGGAGGGGAGGGAGGACTAGAGGGGATAGTCTGTGCATTCCACAGGAGATGTGGACAGGAAGGAAGGGATGCTGAAGCTTGTGTTCTGTTCAGTGCTAGGGAGGAGCCTGGGGGATTGGGTGGGAAGAACAGAGAGAACAGAAAAGAATTTGGGGCAGCCTACCTTGTTTTCTCCAGATTGTCTTTTATCCTTTCTTGGGCATCAATGTGTCCTTTGGAAATGTCAGTGCCTTCATGATCTAGGTGTTTTTATTGATTGGCTATTAAATACAACTCACATTGCAGCTGCAAATAATATGCATTTGACCCTCTTTTGTCAATTTGTAGTGTTATATTTATTTCACAAATATTAACCAGCAGATGAGGAATATAAGTATTACATGTGTACAGTATAGAGCTTTAGGGATTATACTTACTCTCTACTCTTCATAAAGCTTTGGTCGAATATTTTATCCTTGAATAATATAGCCTAGCAACAGATTGGAGAATGATTGAAAATGTGAACCCATTTTTATTTTGGAAAGAGAGGGAGGACAACTCCAGGAACTAATGTAATGAATTCTAGTTGAAACTCAATTGAGAGGTTCCTATGCCAACTCTAAAAGGTATTATTGTGAATAGTGCTATAATAATCATGGGTGTATCTCTAACTATATTGTGTGCTAAGATTGATTCTTTAGGTATCTAACAACAATTATGTGGTGGTACATTTTTCTTTTTTGAGTAATCTCCCTATTTATTTCCATAGTTACATTTTCTGCTGCAGGACAGATGGATTATTTTAAATCACAGCTTTGATATTGCTCATTTATTTTTCCTGATTATACCCGTTGTGAGTTAGATGAGATCATAGATCAATATAGTTTGGACTTCCATTTTGATGGCTATAGGTGTTGAAGTGTGTGTGTGTGTGTGTGTGTGTGTGTGTGTGTGTGTGTGTCTTACACTTATTATTTCGATAAGTATTCAGTTCTTTTGTGCATTTAAAGACCAAATTTGGTCTTTTGGTGATTAAAATGTTTGAGTTCTGTATACACTCCACTTACTAATGAAGGAAGAGCTGGAAAACATACCCCTCTATTCCTTAATTTTGTTTCTCTTCTTGTGGAGAAACATTTTTATGCAATTCTATTCATCATTTTTTTCTGCCATTAACTAATCATCAAAGATCTATTAATGAAAATAAGAGCCCATGGATTGGCAAGAAAGCAAGTAGCAATATTTGAAAGGATTTAGAGGAAGAAAAGGAAAGGGGCAATAATGTAACTATATTATAATCTCAAAAAAGTACATACTTTGGGATAAACTCATACCAGTGAACAGAAGACAACTGCAATGAAAAGAAAAACATAGATACAAACATTTTAGGAGACACATTAAAAATAAAGATCTCATATAATCTCAAAAAAGTAATGATTTTTTAAATTTATTTTATTTTACAATATAATTCAACTTTACATATCAGCCATAGATTCCCCCATTCTCCCCCCTCCCACCCCGCCCCCTTCCCCTCACTCCCCTCACCCCATCCCCCACCCCACCCCCGCCCACCCCCCATTTCCTTTCCTCCAGGGCAAAGACTCCCCCGAGGATTGAGATCAACCTGGTGGACTCAGTCCAGGCAGGTCTAGTCCCCTCCTCCCAGGCCGAGCCAAGCAACCCTGCTAAGCCCCGGGTTTCAAATACAGCCAATTCATGCACTGAGCACAGGACCCAGTCCAAATGCCTGGATGCCTCCCAGACAGATCAAGCTAATCAACTGTCTCACCCATTCAGAGGGCCTGATCCAGTTGGGGGTCCCTCAGCCATTGGTTCACAGTTCATGTGTTTCCATTCGTTTGGCCACTCGTCCCTGTATTCCATCCATCCCTGGTCCCAACAACTCTTGCTCACATAAACCCTCCTCCTTCTCGACGATTGGACTCCCTGAGCTCCACCCGGGGCCTGACCGTGGATATCTGCATCCAGTTATCTCAGTCACTGGATGGGGTTTCTAGCACGACAATTAGGGTGTTTGGCCATCCTATCACCAGGGTAGGTCAGTTCGGGCTATTTCTCGACTGTTGCCAGCAGTCTATTGTGGGGGCATCTTTGTGGATTTCTGTGGGCCTCTCTAGCACTTTGCTTCTTCCTATTCTCATGTGGTCTTCATTTACCATGAACATTCCTTGTGTTCCCTCTCTGTTCTTGATCCAGTTGGGATCTCCCGCTCCTCCAAGTTCTTTTTCCCTCACCCCTCGCCCCTCATTACCC
>CABHPP010089998.1:411-22170 GCA_902168425.1 Peromyscus attwateri
CTCTGGGATGCTCTTCCTCTCTACTTGCTCTCCTCTCTCTTTTTACTGAAGCTCATATTTTGAACTTCTTGGGTTGATCTTTTATTTCCTTATATTTTTCTCCTCTTTTTAAAATGATTTATTTTACTTTTATTGTTGTTGTTGTCGTGTGTGTGTGTGTGTGTGTGTGTGTGTGTGTGTGTGTGTGTGTGCGGCACACATATGTGTGCCTGTGGAGTCCAGAATAGTGTCAGATCTCCTGGAACTGGAATTACAGGTGGTTATGAGCTTCCTAATGTAGGTGCTAGGAGCCGAACTCCATCCTCTGGAAGAGCAGTAAGTGCTCCTAACCCCTGAGTCTTCTCTCTAGCCACCTGTAGGAGGAAGGTGAAGTCCTTACTGAATACGTACTGTTCACATGGACAAGTCCATGTCCAAGACCCCAATGCCTTAGACTCATGGGAATAGCAAAGCCTTCCTCAGGTCAGGCTCAGGCAAACTGCAAAGCCTTCCCTGATCCATTTGTGGATGCTGATAGTGTGTGTAGAAAACGTGGGCTGCTTCCTCTTCCGGGATGTTTATAGTCAAAGATGGCTCCCCTGTGGAGACTGCAGAGAAACCTGCTGCCTTGTTCCCTTGTACACATCAACTTGGTCTCCTCCTTTAGCTCTCTACAAGAAACTTGCTCCCCAGATTGAGATTTATAAGAGATGTATAAAGTAGACACACTGAGTTTCCTGGACGCTGGCGCTTCTCCATCAGAATGCAGAGTGCACCAGACCTGAGCCTTTTTGGATGTGTGTCTGTCTTCTGTTTCTCCATTCCCGTCACCCTAGTCAGGTCAGGCCTGAAGCTGTGTAGGGTTTTAGTTCTACCTCATAGGTAAGTTCTCCATTCTCATCTTTAAATGCTTATACTATTGGATTCCTGCTAAGATTGTTTTGTCTTTCATTGATCTCTCCAACTCTACTCTATCATTAAAAATACCCCTATTCTTTATTTAGAAATACTGTTTTTCCAAATCTCTGTAAAATACAGATTCTTCCTTTCTTTCCTCCTTCCCGAATTTTCTCCAGTGCCTCATCCTCTGATGTCCTCACTTCCTGTCTGTTCCCGCTTCCTGCACATGAGATCTGCCTGTCGATCCTCTGGTCTTGGTGGGCTAATCAACTGCCATCAGTCACTGTAGAAAAGGAAGGTAAAGAGCTTTTCTCCCATGACTCTAAAAGTTAGTATCTATACATTTAATTTTTCTAAAGGCAATTTTTTCCAACTCTTTCTTGGGAGTATAAACACACTGCCAGCATTTTGGGAGCCGTTTGGGGAAGGCTTGTTTTTATGTGTGTGTGAAGGTGCACGTGTGTGCCCTCACAAGTATTTTTACCAGCACACAGGCTGTGCAAACTCTTCCTCCTTTGCTGCAGGGCTGGGGTCTGCCTGTGGGGGAGGTGCCAGGCTGTCAAGACTTCTTGTACATTATTAAAGGACCAACCTTAATAATACACTTCCCAGGGGCTCAGAAGAGAAACTACGAACAGCGAGAACTATTTTTTAGGGAAAAGGAATCTCAGCACACCAAGCTCTTTAGTCCATTTCTTTAATCCTCTCTCAGTTCCTAGCTTTACAGTTATATACCCAAACAATCGCAATCCTGCCCTCCAGCTAGGTCACCAGGCCTGAATTCCTGCAAGGTCATAAAGGCAGGTAAGAATTTTCCTCAGGCAGTGACTGTCAGGCTTTCTTTTACAACCCAAAATGGGAGTGGTAAAGGAGGAGGTCAACTGAGTGATAATGCCTGGTTAGTATGTCAAAAAGGGGATCTATGTGCTCAGTCTACATTCCTAGAAGTGGTTAGAGAAAGGAGGGTCTCACCCTAAATTGCACAAGAAATAAGCTATCTGCCTGACCTAGGAGACGATGTTGTTTCGTTTGGCTTTGGATGCTTAAGTCTGTTCTTAGAGAGTACAGAGGTGTCTCTGGTAAGATGCTTTCGTCCATCGGGGATGGTCCTGGCCAGATGCTGCTAATGATGATAATGACAGAAAGGCCTGAAATTAGGGATCCTGGCTGTGTTACTGCTCAGAAGGTTATCTAAATGTTCCTTTAGTAGAGGGGAAATGGTGCCCAAAGAATGATGGAAAAGCTACAACAGCACACGAGAAGCTCATAGCAGGAAACGGCTGATAATCAAAAGCCAATATCACCAAGGCTCCTTGAGTCTCAGCTTGACCTCTGGAAGGCCCTTGGCATAATCAGCGGAAATCCTACTTGACATTACTGCGGCTTGTAGCAAAGACTCTTCCTCTCTTTTCAGCAACCCTGTTCTCCGCTCTGCCATGTGCCTCTATCCTGTGGTCTTCCCTGGTTTCTAAGCTTTCTGGGCTCTGTGGGGTGGATGGCTAATTTTGATAATGGTCCCCACAGTAGGTTAAGAATGAAGCAGCCTCTCCTCTGCTCTATCTGACCCAGTTACACACTCTTGGACATCTCTTATTTGCTGGCTTCTTTTCCCTTGATCTATTCAATCTTGGGGGCTTACTGCATTTTTAAATTTTTTATTGTCATTTTAGGGAACTTTGGGAGAAGAAGCACTTATAAATGTTCAAGCTGAAGCCTAGCATTTTATTCTAAATGCATTATTTGAGTTTCATTAATGTGGCTTTGGGGGTAATAATTCAAGTACACTTTAGGGTCCAGCTACATCTTAAACTGGTGACACACACACCTTCCACAGCAGACAGAAAGCACTGAACAACCGGGACAATCAATCTCCCAAAGTGAGACTTACCAACTTTGTAATGTATACAGCCTTCCAGGTCCCCGACTGTGATCCAGCCCTGCTTCTTTTCCACTTCCGGGTCATTGTGCAGTATTCTATTTCTTAACCAGGAAAGATAGTAAACACGGAGCTTATTCTTCTTTCCTGTTGGAATAACAGAGTTTTCAACTCAAGCTCTGTGATAACCTTTTCTCCGTCTTCCCTCACCTCATCTAGACTGTTGCTGGCATCCGTGTGTTTGTGAGCGCAGATTAACCGGTGTTCCTGCTCTGCCTCTGTCAGGACTTGGAACAACAAGACCCTACTGTTTTGGTTAAAACCCACTAACTGTACTTTTTACCTTTAAGCAATTTCTCATTTGAGGAAGCTGCTCTACTCTCTCTTCCCAGGTCTGCTGAATGTGATACATTCTAACTCTGTAACAGAGTTCCAGAACATTCTAGAGCTAATCTGATGAAGGCATGTTGACAAATGGGCATTTCAGCCTACCTATGTGTGTCTCGCCTCCTCTGATTTTCTGTCCCCTCTCTTTACCTCCTCTGTCATATCAAAGACAATTGTTAAAAGTGTCATTTAACTGGTAAGACAAAGGAAGTTAACAGAAGAAAAAAAAACAAATTCAGTAAAGCAATTTGAGTTTAGAGGATGATATTGGACAAAGTTATGGTGTTGAGGTCACCAAAAAGAATATTAAATAAAAACATCAAAGAAGGAAAAGATGTGGACTTGGAATTTAAAAAAAAGTTTAAAAGTTCCCTTCCTCAGGAAGATAAAACAACAGCTTGATGGTATGCAAGGCTTATGGAAAGCAAAAGGAATCCACTCCACTGGGTTATTTGAGTACCAGAGAGAAAATGCACATCTCTATGGCTCTTTCTTAATGAGAAATTTAGGCTGGTGCCCTCTATCTCTCAGTATTTTCCATCCCTTTAAGGGGGTTTTCTGTTCCACAGACGGGATGTGCACTGGAAGAGAATCCACGAGAGCGTCCCTCACTGTTTGGACAGAGGACTGCAGCAAGGCTTATGCTGGGGAAACACACACAGTGCCATTGGTCTGTGTAAGCAGAAGCCTAGAGTCCAGGTGCTCACGACAGCTCCAGGAGCAGAACCAGCGCTCCATCTTCTGGGGAGAATAGAACCTGAACAGTTCAAGAATCTCCTTTCTTATTTTGATGATCTCTTTTCTCCCTTTGTGCTCCATGAGAAGCAGAAATAGGGCTACACTGAAGGGTGAAGACTTGTCATTAGCAGCAAAATAGAGTCTGCTTGACTTTCCCCTTTGGACAGATGACACACAGATGCATGGTTTCAGTTTTGGTTTGGGAGTGTAGGAATCAAGGAAGCAATTGGCCAGAAACAAAAAACACCCAGAACTCAACTCAGATCACAGTATGAGAACAATTTACTGGGTTAACCTTTATTTGCAACAACAAAAACAAACACTCAGGAGAGCAGTAAAGCAAAGAGGGAGACCGTGCCAAGGGACTGCGCTTTCTCAAACCGCAGCACACCTGCGCAGTTAGACTTCCATCGGCAAGGCTCAACCCAGAAGTCCTATGTGGGCCTCTTTGCATAATAAAGACAAATAGTAGAGCTCATAAACCAGGCTGCATGATGGGAAAGTGTCAGAGCCCTCAATACCGAATGCCTGCACCTTATCCCAGAGACTGACCATGGTCTAGGGGGCAGCTTGGGTTATCACAGCTTTCAAGTGGTTCTGACATGTAAGTAGTACTGTGGTTCCATAGCTGATGAAATAAAAAGGGAGGAGTGTAATTTGTTCAACTCTTTCAAACACCATCAAGAAGAAAAAAACACCTTCTTATCAATAAATAGACTCCACTTGTATTTTTTTCACTGGTTAATAATGAGGCTTACTTGTCTACCAAGGCCTTTCCTCCATTTAAAAAGCTATTGATGGTATAAAAATGCACCAGTGAGGATGTCTCCACTCTATTCTCTTTCTAGAATAGGTAACCGAGAAGGACAACTGTCCTTTAAAAATCAGACATCTTGAGAAAAAAGAGACTTCTGCTTGCTAATTCACCTCCCAGAAGTCTTCATTTTGGTAATCTTCATCTCAGAGTGGAATAGTCCCTGCAGTGCAGACAGCTTAATAAGAGTCTGCCTGAGTTTTAAGGGATGCAAAAGCCAAACTACACAGCTTTTGTGATCAGGTCTGCCTCACTCAGGTTTAGTGCACACAGGTAAGTCTTCCTGTGGAGGCCAGGCCCTCCAGCATTTCAACATGCATGGATGATCTCCCCCAGCTACAGTGCTGTGCATCTCCTGTGGTTTGCTGGGCAGGGAGTCTTCAGAGAGCAGGCTGTCACCTTCCCACCTGAGCACACCTGGGGGTCAGCTCAGCTTGGTAACATACCTGATATTGTCACAAGAACATTTAGTCCTTCTAGTACGTCCATCTGCTGGAACCTCCTCCGGTTGATCAGATTGTAGACTTTGCCTTGGCCGCTTCTGTCCAAAAGCATCAGGCCGTTCTCAGTTCCCACCAGAAGGTTCACACCTTCGAATTTAAGAAGAACACAAGAACTGAGTTTTTTAATGGGCCTCAACCAGTTTTACCTGGATCCCTACAAAGCCCAGAAAACTGTTTCATGCCAATGTAAATAAATGGGCATGCAGGTGTTATGGTAGACAGTGTAGAGACAGAAGGTCCAGCTCACTAATTACATCACTGTTCCTCCGATAACAGAACTAAAATTTTAATTTTTAAAGTGGAAGCAGCAGTACACCACACCTATCCATTTACAGAGAGTACTTGCCAAGGGGAGCCTCAAGCAGAGGTGGGTAAGTAAGCAAATTTGCTCATTTTCCCTTTACGGAGTCTCTTTTCCTAAAAGTTCATATCTAAAGAAATTAGCCATCCACTTATTAAGATTTACCTCCATCGAGACATTCACTGTGCAGTGGATCCTAAATATCTCTTGGTATACATCTATCGTCTGAAAACATGAATATCTATTTGTCAAGCCCCACCATGTTAAATGTGGTTATTTTGTTCTCCAAATCTCATCTTCATACTGCAGAACCATTGTGTCTCACATGAAACAATTACTAGACTTCAATATTTGTCCCTGCTAACATGGCAACTGCCTTTAATCTTATAAAATTATGATGTCCCAATCAGAGCCTGGCAATGGAGACGGGTTCAGTTGGACCCCATCCTGATTTTCCTATGATGCTGTAAGTAACATAGGCCAAGACCTTGATAAACTCTGCCCGCACCGACACTAGGTTTGAGCCCAGCTAGTATCTTCAGATCTACCTGATGAGAACTTCACACTGATGCTTTCAGCTGAAAAGGGAGGCTCACCACTTGTTGTTCTTTTCAAGTTTCACCCAGTTACTGCTGAGTTTGGGGCCTTGGGTGAGTCACCCAAATATGCTGGGCTTGTTTTTCAGCTGTGAAAAGGAGATAATGCCTTTGGACCCCTTGTAGGATGCTACATGGATCACAGAGATCGATGTGGGGTGACACATGCAGTGCTCGACACATAGTGCCTGAGAATTAAGGGGTGGCTAGTTCTGTGGTTGATATTCACTAAATGCTCTACATGCCATCTTGAGTACAAGGTCTTCATATATAAAACATACTTTTGGTCACTCCTGAGGCAGTCCCACACCAGTTCCCTCTCACCTGTGATTGTCCTAGTGTTTTCTGATGATAAAAGCCATAGGCTTTGTTTTTTTTTTTTTAACACTTTAAGGTAAACTGATTAATGAGTGGGGAAAAAACAAACAAACGAACAACATACCCCACAGAGCTGCACAGAGTATTTCGGAATTGAAACGTTTCTTGTATTTTCTGATTTCTGGCGTGTCGCTGTGAGGGCGAATGTTGGTTGGGTTCACATTTACCACTGAAATCTTCCTTGCTTCATTGAGTTTAGCCTGTTCTTGCCTAAGAAGCTCGCTAGTAAACAGGGCTTCGAGAGAAAGAATCAGAGAAGTCAATAGCATCTAACAGCCAGCCAGTGGAAGCATGGGGGGAAGGCTTGGCTTGGGGGACCTTATAGTAAAGGCACAGGAATTATGAGTATTTTAGACTTGTTTTAGTAGGATAAAGCATGTCATCCACAGAAGCAAAACAGGCTTATAGACATGCCTTTGGGTGGTGTAGAAAATTAATATTAATCTTACAGAGTCAAATACACCATTCCTGTAATTGCAAACAAGGAGCAGTTCCTTTGGAGATTCCACATAAGCTGTCTTAAATGATTAGTGACTTGCAGAAGGCAAAGAATGAGGCCATCCTCTTAGTGAGCCAGACCTGTGACGGAAGCGCACGCCTGGAACTCAACTCAGCTCAACAAGCATTTATGGAGTGCTCAGCACCACACTACTTTGAGCATAGCATTATACCCAGAAACTGTTTTTGAGAAATATGTGGTAAGTTTGGAGATCGCTGCGGGGTGGCTTTTCCTAGTATCCTGGGATACCTCTGTGTTTCTTCCAGAAACATAATAGGAAAAAAAAATCAGGGTGGGGGGAGAAAATAATTTGCTTTTGGAGTTCCACAAAGTAATCCATTTTAAAGTATCTTTGTCTTAAGACAGGGCATCAGCAATAAATGGTGTAACCCGAGTTGGTGAGTCATGTCCCTGGGTTGTACAGGAAAGGAAACCTGTATCTAAAACTCCAGCCAGGGTCAGCTTGCTTACCAGCAGCGGATGACTCGTCATCTTCTTCATCTTCATCAGTGGGCGACGTCTGGTACACTCTGGGGTCCACGAAGGGGGTGAAGGAGGCTTTGGTGCTGCCTCCCATACCATACTGATCAAAAAGAGAAGGAGAACTCAGTGTTGCGGCACAGGAGGCACGGGCCTTGCTCTGTCCGGCTTTGCCACTGACCACAGACTCCTCTGTGCTGTCCATTCGTTCTCTAGGCAGAGCGTGGGCCTCTGTCCAGTCTCTCCCAGTTCCGGTTAGTCTCCAGAAGGTATATTGCAGGCACTATACCTTGAGGGCTTACTTTAAATAAATCCTAAGGCCTTAGACTGTACCATAAAGGCATGAAATCAGAACTAGATTAGGGAATAATATATTCAATATTAGCATTTGGTTTCATAATGTAATTGAATTTGTCAAAAGAGGTGCTATAACTATTCACCCATTTTGTCTGTTATCATCTTTCCTTCTACAGTACCCAGTGTGTGTGTGTGTGTGTGTGTGTGTGTGTGTGTGTGTGTGTGTGTGATGTGTGGGTCAGAGGTCCCTATCAGGTGTCTTCCTTTATCCTTCATCTACCTCATCTTTTGAGACAGTTTTTGACTGAGCTCACAGCTCATCCATATGGCTTGCTTGGCTGACCAATTGAGACTTTCTGCTTTCCCCCTCTTCTGGTGCTGGGGTACAGCCACACGCCACCACATTTACATGCATTTTGGGGATCAGAACTCAGGTCTTCATGCTTGTGAGGCAGGCATTTTACCAACAGAGCCATCTCCCAAGCTCCCTACTCACCCCTTTAGTATCACAAACACCATTACTCAACATCTGAAGAACCCTCTGTGGGGATTCCTATTTTAGGCATAAATTTTTAGTTTTGTTATTCGAGTTTTTTTTTTAAATAAAGCAACATTCCTAAGCCCTAATCATATAAGGATAAACTTGCAAATATCCAGTTTGATTTCCTAACTCAAAAAGACCCAACTTGATTCCCTTCAAGATTTTCCCTCTACCCTTTGGAATCAAATTCCTTCCATCCTCCTCACATTCAGACCCTCCCCAAAGCAGTCCTTCTGCACGTTTCTCTTTCATCTTTAGGAGTCCAGAGAGGAGATGATAAAACATTTCCTCCTGGAGCTGGGATGGCAGCAGCATTTGAAGCAAAGCCCTGGTCCGCAGGGGCCTGTTCTGTGGCCCCTCCTTGCCACTGGGAGAGGACTTTAGGTGACAACAGCTGCCCACACTGCAGGAGGCTGTGCTTTTCCAGATGCTCATGAGTTCTTGTCCTTGGGGCATGTGAAGAGCATGTACATCATAGAAATTCAGTGTGGGGGTAATGTCAAAGCCAACAGTGCACATGCTCTGTGAAAACATTGATGGCCTTATGTGTGAGTCACAGGACCACCATGAAACATGACAGCCTTGAATTCATCCAGCAATGCCCAAGAACTGCCTGTGCTCACTCAGGCTCTCTTAGGACTGCTCCCACATAGGAAAGACATCTTATTTCATCTTCTTGCTGCAACTTGGAGAAAGAGCCAATCTCTTGTTCATTTATTAAACAGTAGGGACCTATATTTCATAAACAAACCATTTCAACTTCACTTTATTCAGGTCAAGCTTAGGTTGACTAAACCAATGGAAATATGAGTCACAACTGTTGGCTTTGAAATCTCACTGGTCTATAGTTTTTCCCACTGGCTTGGGACACGGGAGGTCCAAGCACTGTTGTAACTAGCTGTGTGTCTTGAACAAGTCATTCAACCTCTCTAACTTTCAACACTCTCAAGTCCCATCCACAACACAGGAATCAGGCCAGATGATGTGTGGGAACGTTTTGTTGCTGTGTGCTTTCTCTGAGTATTGGCATCAGTAGCTACACAGCAGAAACCACACAGAGCGCCTGACAGAACGTGGTGTTTGATTACATCAAGGCTTAGAAACCCATGGAGGAGAACGGAACTTTCATGGCTACTGCCGGGCACCTACTTCAGTTCCAGAGTCCATTTCCTGGGAATGGGTGGAGACACGACCCAGTCCCTCGGTGGGAGTCCCGGCTGGGGAATGGCTCTGCTGCACAAGGTCTGGGAGGTTGATGTGACCCGCGAAGCCATTACTGTCACTGTGGCCAGATCGCTTCTTCTCTTCAGCTGTCTGAGGGGGATAGCACACAGAGGCCATTACAGAGAGAGAATAAACTGAGGAGTGATGTCACTCCACAAATTCAAGTGTAACGGGCCCCAAACTGATCTAACCAGGGAATATAAGATGCTGCACAGATCAGATCAATACCTCTCCACAGATGCAATGGACTCCACATTGATTCACTAGGTGTATAGGATGGTAGCACCGAAATTTCTACTTTGTCTAAGAAAACAAAGACCTGAAGAATTGTTAATATTTAGTAAGTGGATCGACTTTCAGGACTTATGCTGCTGTGTGAGGGATGCCGTAAGATGGAGGGCAGAGTCAGGGCCAGATCTGCCAAATTTCTCTTCTGCAGCATGTGTGCGTGTGTGCATCACTGGATGACTGGATTTACAGACCATACTGTCAGATTATATAGAACTAATTGCTCAAATCCAGCTGAAAAGAAGCACTGGAGTGAAATGATACCAATACCCCCCCCCCCCCCAAAAAAAGAACCTGTATTTCAAGAAGATACAGAGATATTATTTACCCAAATCACAGGGTTCTTTGCCATTCATAAAGTCAAAACAATGATTGATCAGATCTGACAGGAGTCCCAAACCACTGATGACCTAGCAGACCATTTGAAATAGACTTCAATTCTCCCCTTCGTTAGTGTCTACCCTTTCAGCAAATGACTGCTGCACCTTGAGATGTAGGCAAGAAAGAGTTAGTCATCATGACCGGAAAGGGACTTGAAATACTGTTTATCGCATTCCTTTGAACATCCCTTCCAGATGATGTATAATGTGGGGCTAGAAAGAAGGCTCAGTGGTTAAGAGTGCATACTGCTCTTGCAGATGACCCAAGTTCAGTTCCCTGCACCCACACTAGGTGGCTCACAACTGTTTGTAACTCCAGCTTGAGGGCATCCAATGTTATCTGAACTCTGTGGGCACCTGCACTCCTGTGCACATACCCACACATATACACACATGATTGAAACAAAAAGAATCTTTTAAAAGGTACTTCATAATGCAGATATTGATGTAGTGGGACAGAACTATGTACACATTCTATGAATATGATCTAAAATTGTTACTGATAGGAGTGCATGAGTTAAATGTTTCCAAGCCACTGATCCAGAAATCAGCCTCATCCCTAAATCCAGGGAACAAAAAGGATTCAAAGGAAACCCCCAATGCCTGTGCATCTAATTGGCTAGTTTTGTAATCCCCCTTGCTCCTGCTAAGTGTAATTTAGCACTCACAGATCAACCACTCTCCATGTTGCTAACTCTGCCCCATCTGGTCTCTGGTGGATCTTTCTATTCTCAGCTTGTACGAGATCACTGCTTTAGCTTCCAGATACGAACGAGAGCATGTGAATACCATTTTGCTTGGTATAATGATCCCCAATACCACCTATCATGTCATAAATAACAGGATTTCACTTTTCTTTATGGCTAAACAGCTTCGCATTTTGTGTACAGACCACAGCTTCCTTATCAATTTCTAAGGAGATGGACACTTAGGTGGTTTTCACTCTCTGGCAGGTGAGGATTGTGCTGGCACAGGAATGAAAATGGCTCTTTGACATTGATTTCATCTGCTTTGGAAGGTCCCCCAGTAGTGGGATTCTGGGTCACATGGTTGTTCTATTTTTTTTTTTGTTTATTTTTTTATTTTTTTCAAGACAGGGTTTCTCTGTGAAGCCCTGGCTGTCCTGGAATTCACTCTGTAGACCAGGCTGGTCTCAAACTCACAGAGATCCACCTGCCTCTGCCTCTGAGTGCTGGGATTAAAGGCGTGCGCCACCAACACCACCCGGTTGTTCTATTTTTAATTATTAAATGACATTACATCAAGAATATGCCTAGTCCCTTTCTCCACATCCTTGCTGGAACATGCTACTTTCAGTGTTTTGGATAATAGCCACTCTAATGTATTTTTTGATTTTTATTTGGTTTTGATTTCCATCTCCCTGACAACTAATGATTTTCGAATATTTTTCATGTGTCCAGTAGCCATTTACACATGTCCTTTCAAGAAATTCCTGTTGTCCATTTACAAATTATCATTATTACTTTTCTGTTGAGGTTTCTGAGCTCCTTAACTGTAAGATGTAAATACACTGGTGAGTGCTTCCGCTGTCCTGTAGGCTGCTCCATCGCTAACTGTGCCCTTTGGCGTGCACAGCTCTTCACTTTCAAGTTTGTGTATAACCAGTTCACTAAGGATTCCTAGGGCAGACCCCAGCAATGATTTCCTCTTCCTTTCACACTCCCCATCTCCTAGCTCAGCATTGCTGAGTGCCTACTAAATATGAACTGGTTTGCTTAACACAAACAGCTGGGAATACGGCAAGTACGTTCCCCACCCTTTGGGGTTGGTATTGGCAAGAAGGCATGCCATTTCTTCGGCCCCTTCCCTGGCCCAGTGTGATGATATCATCATCAACCCGACTGGATTTGGGGTCACCCAGGAGACTCTTTGCTCAGACACTTGGTCAGAGTGAAAAGGAAGTGACCACACTCGGCTTCTCCAGACTCTGCACAGTGTCCAGTGTATAGTGTTGTATGGTGCACAGTGTATGGTCTCTGGCCCGTACTTGCCTCTGTCAGGAAATACAAGTAGCCACTTTGTTGTGTATAAGACAAAACAGACTCCCAAGATCCCAAAGGAGCGTGATTCATCTATAAGGAAGCTTGAGAAATGACTGGAAAGCTTAGCGTCATCTGTTTCTTGGACTACCAACTGTCCCAGTGAGGGTCCTTTTCTCAATCCATTTTGTCACAGTGTTCATTGGGAGCCGCAAGGGTGCAAATGCTCAGTGATGAGCATTTCATCTTCTAAGTGACATTTCGGGAGTTCAGCTCTCATCCATCTTAGTGTCCTTGCCTTTTATGTTTGCTAAACAGCTTTTCCTCCTTCCAACTTACATTCAGCACTGGAAAGCCTTTTGACATTTTCCCCCAACTTCCCCAAAGCATAAATCACACCTTGTCACTTTAGAATTTTTCAGTTTCTCTTCTATCACTGGCATTTTCTCCCAGGTCTTGAGATTGATGAGGATACACTGGTTATTAAGGAAAGACTTGAAGGGCTGGCTAGGGGTGTAGCTCAGAGCTGGAGATGCCTGGAGCAATGCCCCTTGAATCTACCCACTTCGGAGTCATCATCTCTTGGTTCAATCAGCCCACATCCTCTCAAGAAATGCCTTCTGTGTGCTGCACTGTCTCCTGGAAACAGAAAGTAACTGACCCTTGCTAAGAGAATCTCAACCACTCTGATTTTGATAGCCTCACCATTCCCATGAGGATGAGCACAAACATGCTCAGTATTCCAACGTACGCCAGGTACTGTGCTAAATACTCGGCACTGTGTGCCATTGACTCCTCATAGGAGCACCAAGGGCTAGCTTTCATTAGCCCCACCTTACAGATGGGAAAGTACAGTGCAAGACAGCCAAGTCACTTTTCTCAAGGCTTGAAGTCTAGGCTGTGTGGTGGTGGAGTCCAGCAGGTCTGGGATGCACTTTTGCACTATGGGAGCTCTACTGTGATAGCTTATTGAACCAGGAGTGGAAACCTGTGACAAGGACCAAATTCCCAGTACAACTGACCGTGAGGACCAATGTTTGTTAGCAGCCAAACTGGGCTGTGGTGAGATCTGTAATGGAGTGAGAAGAGATGAGAACACAAGTGTGTGGAGCGGGGAAAGCGAGTCTGTGGAGAGACAACAGAGAGGGGAGGAGGCAAGTGAAGGTGAGGGCAAGGAAAGGCAACAAGCAGCGTGCACGCGGTGGCCATCTAAGCCCGAGTCTCTTCTTAGCTTCAGGTCCCACCTCTACACAGGTACCCCACTCACTTTGCTTTGAGTTCCTTCCATGGAATATGCATGTAAACGGTTTGTGAATTTTAACCCTTGGTGTGTTATCTACAACTCCCCTCATTTCCCCCTTAAACTCTGTAAAAGTGTGTTCTTTCTTTTTTATTTCTAATAAAAAGAAGCTTCTTGGCACAAACCAGTGTTCTCATTCAGTTGGGTAGGTGGATAGATACTGGAGAGAACACAAATAGCTTCAGGAAAGTACTATGGACAGAGGTCCATTGGGTCCCAGGAAAGGCTTCCAGAAGGGAAAGCTGAGTCAGAAAAGAATGGGAAGAAGAAAAGCAGGAGAGTGTTTCCAGGAGATAGGCAACGGTAGACAAGATGGCCGGTAAGAGCTGAGGTGGCTCACTCCAGTAGGGTAGAAAATGGGTCTATGAAGTGTAAGATGAGGCAGGGGAAAGACAGAGCCGCCAGGGTGTGCACCACAGGGCACTTTGTATGTGACATAACCACAGGTAGATGGCCAATATAGTCTTCTAGAACTTTCTCTTCTACTCACACAAGAATGAATTTCGTGAGTTCCTGATGGCCACCCTGTGGAAGTGAACTCACAGTGTTCTATAAGCTAAATCTTAACATAAAAGACAAAATTTAAGTTTTTTTTACTTTAGCCTGAATTAATTTTTTAAATACATATGTTTTTAATGTTTTTTTTTTAACCTTATGGCTTGTTTGATGGTTAACTGTATGTGCCAACTTAACTGAGCCATGAGGTGCCCAGATTAAACATTATTTCTGGGTATGTCTGTCACAATGTTTCTGAGCATCAAGGAGACAAGCTTTTGAATCGGAGTTGGTAGGTAGATTATCATTCCCAAATTATGTTAATAGGAACCATGAGGTCCATAATAGAACGAAAGGCAGAAGAAGAAAAAAAAGTTTAAAAATAAATGTAGTATGTGATACGTGTGGATATATTTGTGAAGGTGGGCCTATGTTTGCCAAGGCCTGCCTATAGAGGTCACAGGACAACCTTGGCTGCTGGTCCTCACCTTCCTGCTTAGTTCGACAGTCTCTTGCTGGTCAGTGCTGTGTGGTCCAGGCTAGCTGAGCCCCAGCCTCTGGGGGTTCTCTCGTCTCTGCCTCGCATTTCATCACAGAAGCACTGGGATTACATATGCATACTATCAATTCTGGCTTTCCAGGAGTTCTGGGGTTTCAGACTCAGGTCCTCATGCTTGTGTGGCAAAGGCTTTTGATCTGCTGAGCTGTGCCCGCAGCTCATGACTTGCCTCTTCTCAGTCCCTGCTCTCTACTTGGGTTGGGACATCGTATCTCATCTTTACCCACTGCTGCCCTGGGAGTCATCCTACCACAGGTGCAGGGGGCATTAGATTTCTTGTCCTCCATAGTCACACAGACCACCTCCCCATCTCTCTCTCTCTCTCTCTCTCTCTCTCTCTCTCTCTCTCTCTCTCTTCATATATATAAATGTAGTATCTTGATTAATATGGCTTGTTATCCTAAGACCCCACACTTTGGAGCTGAGGGGCTGAGGAGATGGCTTAGATGGTGAAGTTCTAGCCTTGCAAGCCTGAAGACCTGAGTTAAATCCCCAAGACTGATGCCATTTCAGAGTTTGGGTGGCAGAGGCAGGTGGCTCTGGGCTTGTTGGCCCAGACAGCTTAGCTTATTTGGTGAGCCCTGGGTCAGTGAGAGACCTTGTCTCAACAAAGAAAGAAGTGGATGGCACTTGGGGAGAGACACCCAGGTGGTCCCCTGGCCTCAGCATGTAACATGCACATATAATAATAATGAAAAAAAAAACCAACTAAAAACCTACACTTGGTAAAAACAGAGTTTGGTAACTGAGGGTCCCTCTGCAGATAAACTTCACACAAGACACAGGTGCATATGACTTTGGAAGTGCTGGTGGTTGTGGTCCTCAAATGCTGGGCGCTTTGAATAATATGGAATCATTGGGTATATTTGGCAACAGAAATGAATACGTAGCTCTAAATGTCTCCCTGGAGATACTGACTGTTGTAAACACTCAGACATGTTAGGAACCGGACTGTTTCCATTTGGAATCAAAGAGTAACTCACTCTAGAACACTCTCTTGTGTGGTAAGCTCTGGTAGAAACCTCTACCCTTGTATTAAAATAACCCTTCATGATGCTGGGAGCTTTATATACCAGCAGCACACAATGCAGCACTGCCAGCCAAGTCTGTTCTTCATCGCAGGCATACGTGAAAGCATTCTTTAAAGTCCACTTCAAAGATTCGACATGGGCATAAAATAAAATCCTAGCAAGCTGCTGTGCGAGCTAGTCGTCTAGTTATAGCCGCACTGCAAATTTTACTTCAAAGGCCTTATTCATCTCGAAACTATACTTTCTTTCTTCCTGACTAGAGTGAGAGGCCCTCTGCCTTTCTGGAGAGGAAAGTCTATGAATAGAGTTTCCTAGCCCTATCCTATTGGAAGAGAGAGAATGACCATGTTGTCTGTTTGTGCTTCAGAGGGAAGAGTAAGTTGTAATAAGAGGCAAGAGGAGTGAGGAGTTTTGGGGGGTAATGAAATAAAATAACCTTAACTGAATACCTAAATTTACTAAGTAGCCCATTTCATGTTGTCAATCATCCTACAAAACATATGGTATTATTTATGAAGGTGTGTGGTGTGTATGTGTGTGTGTGTGTGTGTGTGTGTGTGTGTGTGTGTGTGTGTGTGTCTAAAATTGATGCAAGGTATCTTCTTTGATTTCTCTCCTCTTTGTTAGCTGTGGCAGAGTCTGTCTCCTGACCAGAGCCTGCCAATTCTGGCTCGTCAAAGCAACCAGGGATTTTCTGCCTCTGACTCCTGAGTGCTGAGATTTCAAGTGGTTGCCACACCAGTGTGTGTGTTCTGGGGCTCTAAATTCTTGTCTTCAGACTTGTGTGACAAGCACTTTATCCACTGCACCATCTCCATAACCTATTTATGAAATTTCACAGAGGATAAACAGATGTAGGGAAAGAGGTGGTGACATTACCCAATGCTACTTGCCATTATTTTCTTCTCAAGCTTGCATGCAATGAAAAGAGAAGATGGGTTCTGATGTCTTGGGGCACTTCAGATTAGCAAAGCCACCACCAGGGGCACAGTGGAAGGACAGATGAAAGGGAGCAGGTGCTTCCCACCAAATGAAATCATCTTCCCAGACTTAATAAACAAAACCCCCTTTTAAGGGCTGGAGAGAGGCTCAGCATTAAGAGCACTGGTTGCTCTTCCAGAGGACCTGGTTTCCATTCCTGGTATCCACACAGCAACTCACAACTGCCTGCAACCCAGGCACAGGGGATTCAATGCCCTCTTCTGGCCTCTGTAGACATTAGACATGCACCTGGTATATAGACATACATACAAGCACAACACCCATGCATATAAAAATAACTAAATAAAAATTTAAAAAATCCCTCAAAATTCAAAGATGAAAATAAATGCAAAGGTATACTTCTTAGCTGAATTTTGTGAATCTAGCCCCAGCTGCTTACTGTTTTTTTTCAAATGTTAATTTAATGAGATACAAAGATAGCACAGTTTCTTGGAACTACTGAGCATTTTACATGAAATGCATAAGGGTGAAATCATGGGGAAGAGGCTAACAAAATCACCATTTCTATCAAGAGAGGGCTTTCATTTCTGTTTTCCTGGTGTTCGGAACATCTGCGTTTTCCAGTTTTATGTCCTCGGGCTTGGATTTTATACTCTGATTTGCATAGCTCCTATTGAAGAATTGGGCCTAATGAAATTAAGTCACTCTGCAGAAACTTGGGAGGACAGAGGAAAGGAGATGGCAGACAAAATCACTCAACCGCTTAGAAGCACAGGTTCCCAGCCTCCCCAGCCAACCGTTACAATATATGCTATAAGGATTCTATTCAAAAGCTTGACCAGGAAAACCACTTAAGGACTGTGTTTCCTTGTGACGGCTGCTACACCAGCTCACCTCTCTGATCATTAAGGTTCCTTCTCTTGAAATACTGCCGCCGAAGGCGTCCGCATGCGAAGTCTCCAGCCCGTGGGTCCCGACCATCCCCACATTGTACTGCTCGTTACTCCCTGGAGCTCCTGTTGGTCTGAGATGAGAAGGAACAGGAGTCACGAGACAAGGTATAAACTCATTCTACAACGGAATCGCAGAAAATGTAAACACCATTTCCTGCCCACAGCCACTTCTCATTGCAGCAAATGCACATGGCATGACATTGCCATTTACATTATTTGTGTGACTGTTGTAGTGACTTTGAGGACATTCTGTATTAACACACCTAGATTGGAGTTTCTGTTTCTGTGGAATCTTGACCTATATTGTACCCTATTCGTGCTCTCCAAGGAAAAATTGATGCAATCAGCATTCAGGTTTATGAGGCACTACTGACTCCTCTGGCCCCATGACCTTCTGTGACGAATGGGCACCCTGACCTACCTCTGCCCTTGCTAGTCCCTCTGCTTGGCTCTTGGCTGGCTCCTCTTTCCTCCATTTTTATTCTGAGAGACAGATACTTTATGGAACACCATCTCAAGACTCACATCCAGTCCACCAGCCTTCACTCTTCTTATTGTCATTTGCAATTCCTTTCAGATTTCTTTAAGATTTATGTGTGCATACACACACATACACACACACACACACACACACACACACACTTATCATGTGGGAGGAGCTGGAGTTGGGTTTCATCCTAAAGAAAGTCATTTCTTCCTCTGAGACAAGGTCTCTTTTGGCCTGGAACTCACCAATTAGGCTGGGTTGGCTGGTCAGTGAGCCCCAGGGATCCTCCTGCCTCTTGTTGTCAAGAAGTGGGATTAGAAGCATGTGCCACCATTTTTATATGGGTTCTGGGAATTGAACCCAGGTCCTCATGCTTGCAAGCAAGCGCTTTGCTGACTGAACTATCCCCTTGGTCCCCGAGAGTCTCAGTTCTTTAGCCTGTAATCTCTTCATTTCCTCCTTCATTAGAACACATGCTTGTCTTTTTGTTTATGGATACACACCCAGGTCAGCATCAACTTGATTTATCCATGTTCTGTGATCAAAGTGTGCGGACCTTTAGCAAAAGGTTCCTAGCATCAAGTTCTGGTGGGAATCAAGAGCAGTGGCAAGGTCTGGGGTGGGGGTGGGGGGGTCTCTGATCAACAGCTTGAAGGGAGGTATCTCAAACTGAGCTTTTTATTTGATAACCTGTGGCTTCTGGGAAGAGCATTAAAATTTATATTATAAATACATATACATTCATATAATGTATATATATATATATAAATCCATATCACACACATATAGGAAGTTTATGAAATAGCAGGTGTCCATTTTTTTTCAATATAGGCAGCACACAGCTAGTATGTAACATAGAGCACAAAAACTGATCATTAGACAAATGGGGATTTGTGCTATTTATAATGGCAGCTAACTGGTTCACGTATGAACTAGTCTGTCAAACTTACACAGTATTCAGTACTTTCCTAAAATATCTATATTCAGGCCATGATGACATACATTTATCCCCAGGCTCTTCTTGCGATCGTGTTATGTATTCCCAGAGATGAATGGTAATCCGAGGATGTAATGACATAGTCACCCAGGAACCGCAGGTTTCTGCTGGCAGACACAGGGGGAACTTCCAGGGATTCGGTGACAGAGCAGTAGGCAGTAGGGGGTGGTGACAAGCTGATGCCACCACCCCTAAGACACGAACAATGGCATTCCCTGTGTGCCCTGTGCCATGTAGAGCAAGTGCCAGCGGAAACAGGGGAAACACCATCACATCTGAGCTTCACTCAGATGACCAAAATCTGTGTCCCTTGCATCCACATTGTCTGGTTTACAAACTTGGAAAGTGGAGAATCAAGAAGATGCTGTGGTTGCTGGATTTCAAGATTTGGGGTTTCATTGTTATCGATTTCTCTCTGCTGTTTTAGCAGTTGATTAATTTTAAATGCGTTTTAAAAATAAATTATGTATCTCTTGGAGAACATTTATCACTTCAGTCTTTTAATTCTTTTTGTGCTTAAAAATTGTCCATGATTGCTGGGTGTGGTGGCACATGCCTTTAATCCCAGCATTCAAGAGAAAGAGGTTGATGATGTCCGTGAGTTTAAGACCTAGACTGGTCTACATGGTGAGATCCTGTCTCTAAAATAAAATAAGACACCACCAGTTGACAAGGCAGGGTCGATGGGAAAATCTCACAGCGTCCCCCCCAGATGAAGAATACAGGCAATTAATGGCTGCTAAAAGGGAGAATTAGTCTTCCCCAGGGATCAGTCGCCTAAATCTAATACCAAGTGGTCTGCCTTAAAAACATCATACAATCAACACTAAACAGACTCAGCAGGCTGTATTCATACATTAATTCACATATATATGTATATATCTAACAAGAAAAAGAAGCTATGGGTTTAAGAGGGAGTGGGGAGGGGTATGGGAAGAGTAAGAGGGAGGGGAAATGATGTAATTAAATTTTAATTAAAAAGAAAATAAATTATAACACAAATAAAACACAACCACCACAACCACCAAGACCTGTCTGTATTTTCTTAAATATGATTATAGTTTGAAGATGTAATAAAATATTCACTCCAAGAACCAAGAAATACACCAGATCTATGCTAGCAGGCACACTGCTGGAGCTCTTGCTAAGGATTAGGCAGAGTGCTTGAAGTCCTGAGTTCGATCACCAGCAGTGGAAAATGGAGGAGCAAAATGATGAGAGTAAAACCAGACTTGGAAATGTACAGTGAGGCCTCATTTCGAAATTTCTCACTAGGCGCAAAGGACTGAATGAACTCAAATATGGGTGATGTGTTTGGGATAATATTCAAAAACCCACTTTCAATGTCACTCTTTCTGTCCCAGAAAGGAGCCATGAATATTAACTGTTCCCAGACATGGAAAGCCGTTGCTGTGATCATCTGGGGTCTATCAATAGATCAGTGAATCAAGTAGATCTTAAAACTAATGCTCTTCTCTCATCTCTTCAGAACTTAATCTTACCTGTTGCTCCCTTTCCTATGGGAGTTAAACTCTTGTTTCAGTGGAGATGCCATGAACCCAAGAGATCAACACGTCAAGTGTTTATCAAGGCCTCCAGGGGAGGGGTCACTTGGCCTCCCCTCTGCCCATCAGGCACTCTCTGCCACTACCACAGCTCAGGCTGAGACTGGGAACCACTGCCAGGCTGGTACGCCATTATCACAGAGAGTCTCATTTCTTCTTAAATTCCTGATGGTATTCTGATTCTATTCAAATATTTTAATTAGAGGAAGTATGGATACTTCATTAAAAAGATCTTTTTCAAACCTACTTCTAGCAAGGAAAACTCTCAGTGAACTACCTATACATTTAGTTAATCCTTTCCCATTTTTCACTTAATTATTATTTTAGTAAAATAATTATCAATGGTCTATTTCTAGATCATGTGAATTTCATAGCAAAGACTTGATACAATAATTCTTTTGTCAATATCCTCTTCCAAATGCTTATTTGGTCATTTCTACCAAGTCCATTTTTTATGGGTCTATTTTAAAGGTTTAAATTTTACTGAAAAGATTTATGTGTCAATTATTAGTCAATAGCAGATATTACCATGCATACCATCACCCACTGTTTATTTTAATATTTGCTAAACATTTTTAACTGAGACTACATTTTTTTTTGCTTGAGTCAGTTTTTACACTTTGACTTTTCTGGGACAGCACTGACTCTTCTGTTATGAATTTTAGACTGTTTCAAGTTATATTTTATATTATCTCAATCAAAAATATTCCCTATAGATGGAATAAAAGGCAATTTGTATTTATTCCTTAGTTAATTTGCTTCTAATACGGTAAACAACTCCTTTTAGGTAGCCCAGACAGCCCTGCTCCGTAGGATCATTTGGTTATGAACATTTTGTATACATATTTTTAGGTTCTGTGCCTCTTATATTAATTGCCTCTGCATGTGCCGTGACACCACTGTGTGTTCAACATAATGTAACGGCTTTTGATTGCAAGAAATTTCCAAGACTCTACACATTCAAATCACCTCCCTACACATTTCCTTTCAAAGGGCAAAGCACAGCCCACAGTTCCCAGTCCGGGGTTGAAGACCCTGTTTTAACACAGCAGGCCTGAGTCTGTCACTTATTCTTCCTGCTCCCTGGCCCTTCTCTGGTCTTCCTTTTCCTTTGCTCTTCTGTACCCATTTCCTTCGTGGGCTTTCCTTAACTGCAAGGGGTCTCTGAGACTCTGCTTCATTTTGTGTAATTTTTTAGCATGCTCTCTTATCTACGGCCTTGATTATGACCAGTCACTTACTTTTCTAC
>CABHPP010090000.1:0-23515 GCA_902168425.1 Peromyscus attwateri
ACAAATTTAATTAGGTACAATGACTAATCTTTAAAGATTAATTAAAAAAAAGGTATTTGCTGCTAAAAAGAATTTGTTTAGTGGCTAATAAATAATATTATTTATATAATATATAAAAGGTCCTAAGCCTTTTCCAAAATGTTCGAAGGTATGAATTGATTATAATTTAGATAATTCACAACTGATATCCTAGAATATGTGGTGGTTGGCTTGTTGAAGAAATCTAACAAGTAGCATGTTTGTACACGGGAGTTCCAGTTATACTGATTGTACACACTAGATACAATGTAGCTTGAGCAATGCCATAGCCTTGAAAAACGTCCCGGATACATTGAAAAGAATTCAGGTCACTGATCTGTATTATTGGCCTCTTTCAAAAGCACTTTTCTTTCTGTTTGAGGACAGAGTCTAGGGATGAATATTGCAATTACCTGGAGAAAAGGGAAGGGGGCACATTAACAGTTTTTACTTTCAGAAATCTTTTTAAAGTAGTGTTTCCTGCCAGTGACCTCTTTTGCTTTGTTTGCTCTGGATTGTTTCCTTAGAAATGATAATATAATTTTGACAATAGTGCATGCAAAAAAAATGGCGTCTCCCCCTCCCCGCCCCCACACGTGAGCACTGCAAAGAGCCACTCTGTAAACAGCTTCTGTGAGAATACTGAAGGCACAAAGATACATTATTTGCCTTTCCATGGTAAGCGCCCCTGTTGCAGCCATTTTTCTGTTTCTGTGGCAATATGAAGCAGCCCATGAAGGTGTACCCTTGTGCAGCCACTTTGCAGATTAGTTTGATCTTCTATATGACCCAGCCATATCATTCCTTGGCACATACCCACTGGAGTCTACAACTTACAGAGACACTCTCACAACCATGTTTATTGCAGCTCTATTCACAACAGCTAGGAAATCAGCCAACAGGCCCGTCAATTGACACTTGGTAAAAGATGTCTTAGTCGTTGTTCTATTACTGTGAAGAGACATCATGACCACAGCAACTCTTATTAAGTATTTCACTGGAGCTTGCTTACAGTTTCAGAGGTTTAGTCTATTATCATCATGGATACGAGCATGGCAGGCATGGTGCTGGAGAAATAGCTGAGAGTTCTACATCGCAATCTGCAGGCCTCAAGGAGACAGAGCCACTGGGCCTGGCTTGAGCTTTTGAAACCTCAAAGCCCAACTCGGGTGACACACTTCCTCCAACAAGGCTACACCTTCTAATCTTTCTTAAATATTGCCACTCCCTGATCACTAAGCAATCAAATATATGGGGGTCATTCTTATTCGAACCACCACAGATGTGATGCATATACATAATAGGATGTTATGTAACTTCAAAAAAAAAATGAAACTACAAAATTTGCAAGAAAATGCACGAACTGGAAAATACTATACAGAGCCAGTTGACCGGGGCCCAGAAAGACAAATACTACATGGTTTCTTTCATAACACAGGTTCCAGTCTCTCCATTTTACTTTTTTGTGTGCTCATTTTTGGAGTACCCTAGGAATCCAAGAAACTAAAAATGGACAATATGTGCGGGATGCTTTACAGTCGGGTAGATAGTACTATGTAGGTTACATGAGGATAGAGAGCAGGTGTATTGAGGGTGGGAAGGGTCAAATGAGGAGGAATGGTAGGAATGGAGGAGAAGAGAAGGATAAAGGGTGTCAAGTCAAAGGAAGACAGCTAGGTAACCTACTGTGGTAACCCAGTTAAAAAACATAAAAGTGCTGGATACAGTGGCACATTTAATCCCACATTTAATCCCAGCACTCAGAGGCAGGTGGATCTCTATGAGTTTAAGACAAGCCTGGTTTACATTCTACATAGTGAGTCCCTGGCCGGCCAGGGTATGCAGTTAGACACTGTCTCAAAATGAAATAAAAGAGAACAAAACACAAAAGAGAGTTCTAAGGCAGATACCTCATTTATGTGCTATTAGTATTGTTCAGTTCCCCCCCCCCTCAACTGTACTAGGGGATACTTTGAAAACTCACTTTAATTGGGTAACATGGGTTCTTAGGATATAGTCTCTTAGGTTACAAGTTCCCTAGCTTTTGAAATACCACTTTTCTCTATATGCATTAACTATGATCATGACTTCCATGGTCGTTTGAATAAAAATAGCCCCCAAAAGCTTTTAGGGAGTGGCATTATTAAGAAATATGGCCTTGTTGGAGTAGGTGCGGCCTTGTTGGAGGAAGTGTGTCACTAGAAGCAGGCTTTGAGGTTTCAGATGCTCAAGCCAGGTCCAGTGTTTCACTTTGGATTCCTCCTGCCTGCTGATCCAGCACCATGCCTGCCTGCATGCCACCATGCTTCCAGCCATGATGACAATGGACTAAAGCTCTGAACTGTAAGCCCAGCCCCAATGAAATGTTTTCCTTTATAAGAATTGGTGTGGTCACCTGGCTTTTGGGAACCTGTTCCCATGCTGGATTACCTCGTCCAGCCTTTATGCAGGGGGAGGAGCTCAGTCCTACCTCAGCTTGATAAGCCATGCTTTGCTTAAGCCCATGGGAGGCCTGCCCCTTTCTCAATTGGAATGGAGGAGGAGTGGATGGGAAGGGAGGAGATGGGAGTGGGGGGAGGGAATGGGAGGAGAGGAGGGAGGGGAAACTGTGGTTGGTATGTAAAATAAATGAAAAAATGTTAAGTAAATAAAATAAAATTAAAAAAAGAATTGCTGTGGTCATAGTGTCTCTTCACAGCAATTGAAACCCTAAGACACCTTCCTTTTATTTATTTTTTTATTTTTTTTTATTTTTTATTTTTTGGTTTTTCGAGACAGGGTTTCTCTGTGTAGCTTTGCGCCTTTCCTGGAGCTCACTTGGTAGCCCAGGCTGGCCTCGAACTCACAGAGATCCGCCTACCTCTGCCTCCCGAGTGCTGGGATTAAAGGCGTGCGCCACCAACGCCCAGCTGACACCTTCCTTTTAAAGACATGTTTTTATTGATTTAAGTAAGTTCAGTTTGTTCTAACATTTCTAATTCAACCTTTCTACCTCATAGAGTTCACAAGAATTTCACCAATTTTGACAAGACTCCAGGAAGTGTAAGCATTGTACATTATCTAGGAATGTGTTGTATTTTACTATTTCTAAAATCAATAGCAATATAGTAATCCCATTGGTTGGACCTAGTTACTATTATTATCATCTTAGTCTTAAGGGTTTTGTGTCTGAAATCAGGGTATCCCCATGATCAAGCTTTGTACTGGAAGATTTAAAATCTACCAATTTAAAAGCTAGTGTTTTAAAATTCTGAACACAAAAGAATCCATTTAATGAGGATAGTGAGAATATTTCGAATCTTTTAAACATGAACGTTTGAATCAAATAAAGAAGCCTGGCCCATAAAATCATGGCTGTTGAGAGAATATAATATCCTCAGTTACAGCTTCATTACATCAAATGTCAGCAGTACTCTTGTCAGTCAGGAAACTATATAAAGCCAAATTCCAAACGTCTTGGATAGTTTTTTGAAGATTTAAATATAAAAGTATCCCAATAATGATAGTTGCTAGAACTGTTACTAGAGGGGTTTTGAACTCAGTTACTCTGGAATCTCAGTTGATGCAGTTGAAGATAAGTATCATATACTATACTTTTTAAGATGCTCATATACTCACAGATAAGCAGTCATACAAAACAAGAATATCAACCTCATAGGTAAAGTTTTCAGGGGCATCTTTGTTCAGAGATCTCAGAATCTTTTCTCCCTCTAGGCTTTTTCTTAGAAACAGACAATAACTGCATACTCCAGTGGATGACCCTGTAGGTAGATTTTTTTCTTTGAGCCGCCAGCTCACAAAAAAATGACACAAAGACTTATTATTAATTATGAAAGCTCAGCCTTAGCTTAGGCTTGTTTCTAATTAGCTCTTATAACTTAAATTAACCCATTTCTATTAATCTACATTCTGCCATGTGGCTCATGATGTTTACCGTTTCTGCTGCATGTCCTGCTTCTTCTCGAATTCTCCCCCTTCTTTCTTCCCAGAGCTCTCACTGTCTGAAAGTCCTGCCTATACCTCCTGCCTAACTATTGGTCATTTAGCTTTTTATTAAACCAATCACAATGACATATCTTTACACAGTGTAATCAAATATCTCGCAACAGACCCCCATGACCATGTGCACTCATTGGACTCAGTGGATTAAGAAAATTTTTAATTATAAGAGGAGGACATGAAGTTGGGAGGGAAATAAGATGGGAGAACTAGGAAGAGCTGGAGGTGGAGAATGAAAGTGTAGATATGATTAAGAAACCTTGTGTGCATATGTAAAATTTTCAAAGAATAAATAAATTTTTTGTTTGTTTTTTTTTTGTTTGTTTTTCGAGACAGGGGTTCTCTGTGTAGCTTTGCGCCTTTCCTGGAGCTCACTTGGTAGCCCAGGCTGGCCTCGAACTCACAGAGATCCGCCTGCCTCTGCCTCCCGAGTGCTGGGATTAAAGGCGTGTGCCACCAATGCCCGGCGAATAAATAAAATTTAAAACTAGGTAATAATACTTTCCTTTGGAATAGGATTTTGTTCCCCTTGGTGGTTGCTAGAGAATAGAGTAGAAGGAGAGGATGATGAAGCAGGAGACAATGTCGGAACAGGATAGAGTATATGGCTGAAAACAAGGTCTTTGGAATTCAGAGTCTGACACAACTTCTAAAATATAATTCTTGTTTTTATACATCTTTTAAAAATTGACATAGTTTCTTTTTTCTTTTTGGTTTTTCAAGACAAGTTTTCTCTGTGTAATAGCCTTGGCTGTCCTGTAATTCACTTTGTAGACCAGGCTGGCCTTGAACTCACAGAGATCCACCTGCCTCTGCCTTACAAGTGCTAGGATTAAAGGCGTATCCTTGACATAGTTTCTTAAACTCTTTCATTTCTGGCAAACTAACAATTTTGTCATTTCTTATCTTAGAAGTTTATAAAAGTTCAGTTAAAATACGCTGCCCATTTGTTACCTCTAGTGACAAATACCTCTATCAGGTATGACTCTTAGTTTAACACAGCACACTACACACACACACACACACACACACACACACACACACACGACAACAACACTCCTAAACATCTGGGAATATCATTTCCCCAAATTGTACAAGTTGAATTACTACAATTATGAAACATAAAATTAGCTGGAGTATCAAATTATGTTTTTTTCCCTTTGCACCCTTCTTTCCTTTAATTTCAGTTTCCTCTTTTAGTGCCATCTTATTTTTCTCCTTAAAATTGTAAACTTTTATCCTACTTGGTTGTGGGAGCCCACCAGTGACTCAGTTCCCTAGTTTGAATCTGAAGTCTATTCTGAGTCAATAGAGTTCAAGCTTGCTCGCTCCAGGGCTGTGAGAAAGTCCTGATTAGCCCATGAGAAGGAACACACTATCTAGTTAGACGCAGGCTGCTGATGCCAGCTGGAGGTACGTTGTGGTAGAAAATGAAACTGCCTGCTTCTTGACCCAAGGACAGGATAGATAGTGGTTGAATGCCTGTGCTGTGCATTGTTTAATTTATGTCCTTCAAGTTTGTATATAAGCTGACTCTGAAATATACCCAAGACTGTCTGGTATTGACTGGCAGTCCTCTTGACTCTGTTCTGTCTTCTTCATTGTCTCTACAATCCACACGCCTCCACCCAGCTACCCAGTTGACTCGTTGGCAGGTTCTGACACTTGGTGGATCTTGTGTTTTTAAATTAACTTAGTTGGTAGATTTGTTCAAGTCTTATAAACTAAAAGGAAGTTGGAGTAAGTGTTGAAGCCCACTAGGTTTCCTAGTGGCTGTACCCAGCAGGACTGCATAGGAGGTTGATTGAACCACAGGCCTGAGTATGGTGTTTGTAAGGGTCTACACTTGGCTGTACCTAGCTAGGGGGAGGTCCTTTGCCCCTCCCCTTGGCATTATTATAAACAGCCCTTTGGAATAAAGCTCTGGGACTGATGGATTAGGATCCAGACCCTCTCGAGTCTGTTCTGTATTTTTTATCTTTTTCTCTCACCTCTTCATTTCTATCTAAGTCTCTTATTCCTCATTCCTCAAGAGTACCTGGGGTAAATAAATGTGGGGGCCAGTCCTCCACAAGTAAGATTGTCTAAGCATTATGTATTATTAAAAAAATGGAACCCTTTTTTGAGGTAGGGGATTTTATCATGTAAGTATACCATGTAACAGTCACAGAAACATGTACTCATTAGGCACAATGATATAACCTTTAAGCTCAACCTAAGATTTATATGCTGCTTATGGAAATAGCTCACTTGAGTCTCACCCCAAGGTTGATTCCTCTCATTGCATCTTGCTTTATCCTGCAATGTGTGGGTTTGTTTGAGTTCATGTCCTTACTTCCTTTAATTATGGACTACAGTGTGGAGGTAGGTATAAGTCAAATAAACCCTTTCCTCCCAACTTGCCTTTGGTCATGGTGTTTCATCACAGGGACAGTAACCCTAATTAAGACACTCGGGAAGAGGGAATCTCAATTGAGGAATTGCCTACATCAGATTGGCTTGTGGACATGTCTGTGGGGGCAATTTTCTTGATAGAAGACCAGCTGGTCTTCCTCAGGTACCATCTAATTGCAATTACCAATATTTTAATTGAACTTGTGATAATTCAGTGGTACCACAGCTCTTTGTAGAAAACTAGGAAAAGTTTGTTGATATTAGTGAGTAGTCTGGAGGCAAAAAAAAAAAAAAGACCCAGACTATACCAACTGAACTCTCTTTGGAAAATGTTAAGGTGACTGGTATCTTTCTCCAAGGGGCACACTGTAAGCAGAATTCTGGAGTATTAAAAAACCAAGTCCTCAGCCACATAGGTAGAGCTGGTCTTCTAGCACAGAGTGAGACACAGGGGAAGAATAGGCAAGCGAGTGCCCTGCCTGCAGAGCAATGCTCTAGTTACATTTGTCTCTAGACGTTGTTTGGTTATATGGGAAACGTTCTCAAAGGGGATCCTACCTGAAATGAGCAGTGTTGTTTGTATGGACTGTGCATTTTCACTGTGACAGAAGGGTATTCAAATCACAAGAGAGTGTAAGAAACACACAGCATGAAGTGGAGGCTGACAAATTTCACATGTGGCAATATTTACCCCCTTTGTAAACAAATGGAATCTTGACTTGGCACTTCCTATTAATTGATGCTGGCTTGCATCAAAATGCCAACATAAATCTGATAGTCCTCAAGACAGTTGGGTTGCTTTTTTTTTTTAATTTTATATCAGGGCTTTCCTTACTTCAGGGAGGCCATGAATTGGTTAGTCAGGAATTTTTAAAAGCTAGAACCATTTTGCTACAAAGATTTGAAGAATGATTCCCGTAGAGTTTAACAGTGTGCCTCAACAGGGAGCAAGAGAGAGTTGGAAGGAGACTATGGCCACTTCCTTAAAGAAACTTGCATAAAAATACTCAATAGTAATTACTAGACAAGGAACACTAAATTTTCAATCATACTTTTTTGATATTGGGTAGAATTTGTTCTAAGTGTTTTTCACACCAATTTGTGACCCGAGTAAGAGACAATTAGAAGGTGAGATTCAGAATACTATTTTTAAAAATGTCTGAATAGCAGCCAGGAGTCTTCTTGATTGAACATGAATTTGAATTTTCACCATGTTAAGCTACTAAAAATGCATGCATTTATTCTAATATGGATTTAACCCAATAAATCTTTTCAAAGAAAGATGAGTTGGTAATCCTCTAGGCTTAGAATAAATCTTTGAAAGAGGTATTCACAGGGTAGTTACAGAAGAAGCAATCTCCATTCCCAAAGACTTATACTCCCAAAGATAGCTAAGAAAAAAACAGTAAAGCCTTGACACAAAAAAGACTGCCTGGGACCTAAAGAGCACTGCTTGACATTTTCCTATTTCAGACTCCCTGCCTAGCATGTACCATACAGCCTGTTCCCTGACTGCAAGGACCTGAAATCTCAAAGGTCATAAAGTCAAGTTCTCGGACAGGACAAAAGATGACCTTTATCCACCTCCAACAGCAGACTTTCTAGGACCTTCTTCTTTCTGCTCTTACCCTTTGGTTCTCCTCATGGCAAATGACACAAAGGACAAGTACAATATCCGGAAAAGTAAAAAGGCTCAACTGAGAGCCCTCATGCCAAGTCACACTCACGTCACTATACCCAAGTGAACTACTTCAAAAAATACCTTTCTCTTTGGGAAAAAAGAAGAAGAAGAAGAAAAAAAAAAAAAAAAACAAGCATAGACTTGTATCACTTGTCACCAGGTTTCATAGGCAGGAACCATGAAGATGGGCATGGGATATGAATTCTTACCCATGTTGGCTTGGTTATTGTCCAGATCCCATATCTACAGCCACCAAAGCAAGCAGAATGATCTTGCTGTCTCTTAGTAGTACAAAACTAGGTAAATGTTACTTTTCTGTGTGTTTTACATGTGGGATGTCCCTCTGTACACTGTGAATATGTGTTGCTGTCATTGGTTGATAAATAAAACTCCTTTGGCCTATGGCAAGACAGGATAGAGTCAGGTGGGAAATCCAAGCAGAGATACAGGAGAAGAAGGGTGGAGTCTGGGAGATGTCATTCAGCTGCCCAAGGAACAACATGCCAGCAGACCAGTAATGCCACTGCCATGTGGCAATACTTAGATCAATAGAAATTGATTAATTAATGTAAGAGTTACCTAATAATAAGCCTGAGCCATTGACCAAACATTTATAATTAATATTAAGCCTTTGAATGGTTATTCAGGAACTGGCAGGCAGGAGAGAAACTTCCGATTATATTTTACAGTTAATTATTATTGTTATTATTACTAGTGTGCGTGTGTGTGTGTATGTGTGTGTGTGTGTATGTGTGTGTGTGTGTGTGTGTGTAGGGGTCCGTGTGCCACAGTGTAGGTGTAGGTGTGTCCTCTACACACGTTAGAGGACAACCTTGTGGAAATGTTTTCTCCTTCAGCCTTTGCATCCAGGACCAAACTCAGATTGTCAGGCTTGCATGGCAGGTGCCTTTGCAAACTGAACCGTCTCCCTGGTACTGTATAAAGGTGTAAAATTTATTATTTTCCTTCTGCATCTGTCTCTGTCCATTTCTATGTGTCAATCTTGTTGATTTTAAGGCCCTTGATTTTTTTTGATGTCCTCCAACCCCTCCCCTCTGGCTCTCATGCTCTTTTCTCCTCCTCTTCCTCAGGGTTCTCTGAGCCTTGAGCAGGAGGGACTAGATACAGTTATCCCATTTAGGCCTAAGTGTTCCAAGGTCTCTCACTCTCTGCATAATATCTGGCTATGGGTCTCTGTGTTTGTTCCTATCTGCTGCAGGAGGAAGCTTCTCTGATAATGGCTGAAGAAGGCACTGATCTCTGAGTATAGCAAAATATCATTGAGTCATTTTTATTGCTACTATTTTTAATATTAATTTTAATTCTTTTTAGAACAGTAGTATTTAGTTTACCCTAGGACCCTGAGTTATCTAGTCTCTTGTTTTGGTCACCCAAGCAGTGTTGGGTATGGGTTCCAGCTTGGGGAGTGAGCCTTAAGTCAAATCAGATATTGGTTGGTTACTCCAACAAACTTTGTGCCACCATTACCCTAGCATATCTTGCAGGCAGGAAAACATTGTATATGAAGGGTTTGTGGCTGGGTTGGTGTTTATGTTTCTAATTTGGTAGCATACAGAGTTCCTTCCTGTACCAAAGATGCTAGAATGTAGGGATAGAGGCTCTATGTAGGTGTCAGCTCAATTTCTCCATGTTCAATGAGTCCTGTAGATGTTTAACAATGGGGCTGTGCTGTCAGTTTGTTGAGAAAAACCTATAGTCTTGGCAACAGCCTGGGTTGTTTGGAGATTCCCATGGCATCCTTTTGACCAACAACTCAATTAGATGCAACTCATTCCCAGTACTGGAAAGCTTCATTTTGTGACAAGAGAAGAACACCTGGAACTCTGTCTCTCCCATTATTTGATGATTCCATTTAGATTTTTTTCATATATGTATATATTTTATGAAGCTTCTACTGTATTAAGTTTCCATGCTACCCCTTGAATGGCCCTTAATTTTAGCTGTCTCTCCCTATATTTACTCTCTCATCCACCTCCATCCTCCCCTCCCGACTTGATCCCTCCCATTCCAGCTCCCCATCCATCCATAACTATCTATTTCACTTTCCTAAGGAAAGCCGTCTCTACCTCCTAGCCTCTTACTCTGTACCTAACCTCTTTGCTTCTATGGATTATAGCTTGGTTATCATTGACTTCATAGCCAATATCCATATATAAGTGAATACACACTATAATTGTCTGAGTCTAGAATAGTTTACTCAGAATGATTTTTTTCTAATTTCATTCATTTACCTGAAAATTTCATGATGTCATATTTTTTAATGGTGAATAATGCTACATTGTATAAATGCAACACATTTTTAAAAATCCATTTTTCTGTTGAGGACATCTAGGTTGTTTCCAATTTCTGGCTATTATGACTAAAGCAATAGTGAATACCATTGAGCAAATGTCTTTGTGGTAGGATGAAGCATCTATTGGGTATATGCCCAAGAATGGCATAGCTGAATCTTGAGGTAGATTGATTCTCATCTTTCTGAGGAACCACTATACTGATTTCAGTAGTGGCTGTACAAGTTTTGCACTCCCACCAGCAATGGTAGAGTGTTCACCTTACCCCACATCCTTTCCAACATGAGCTGTCAGTTGTTTTATAGATCTTTGACATTCTGGTGGATGTAAATGAAATCTCAAAGTAGATTTGATTTGCATTTCCCTGATGGCTAAGGATGTTGAACATTTCTTTAAGTGTTTTTCAGCCATTAGAGATTCCTCTTTTGAAAATTCTTTAGATATGTACCCCATTTTAAATTGTGTTATTTGGGGTTTTGATAACTAGTTTCTTGAGTTCTTTATATATTTTGGATATTAGCCTTCAATCAGAAGTGTAGTTAGTAAAAATCTTTTCCCACTCCATGGGCTGCCACTTTGTCCTAATGCTGGTCCTTTGATGTGTAGAAGCTTCTCAGTTTCATGAGGTCCTATTTATTAATTATTCATCTTAGTACCAATGCTTATGATGTTCTGTTCAGAAAATGTTTTCCTGTGCCAAGGAGTTCAAGGCTATTTATCACTTTCTCTTCTATTGGATTCACTGTATCTCATTTTGTATTGAGGCCTTTGATCCATTTAAAGTTGAATTTTGTGCAGGACGATGTGTATGGATCTATTTGGAAACTTATAAGTGCAGCCATCCAGTTTGACCAGCACTATTTGTTGAAGATGCTGTTTTTTTTTTTTTTTTCCAAAGTATGCTTCTGGCTTCAAAATTTTTTTAAACAAAAAATCAGGTATCCATAGTTGTGTGGATGTATGTGTTGGTCTTCAATTTAATTCCATTGATCAATGTATCTGTTTTTGTGTTATTACCATGTTATTTTTATTACTATAGTGATGTAGTACAAATTGAAATCAATCAGGGATAGTAATATTTCCTGAAGTTTTTTTTTATTGTTTTAGCTATCTTGGGGTTTTTGTTTTTCTATATGAAGCAGAAAATTATATTTTCAAGGTCTGTGAAGAATTGTGTTGGGATTTTGATGGGGATTGCACTGAATCTTCATGGGAGATCTTCTAATCTTCTGATCTTCTGATAGCTTCTTCAATTTATTTATTCAAAGACCTGAAGTTTTTGTCATACAAGTCTTTCACTTTCTTGGTTAGAGTTATCCCAAGATATTTTATGTTATTTGAGTCTCTTGTGAAAGGTGTCGTTTCCCTGATTTCTTTTTCAGTCCATTTGTATTTGTGTATTGGAGGGCTACTGATTCTTGTGAGTTAATTTTGTATCCTGCATCAACTTGGCTGAAAGTATTTATCAGCTTATGCATTTCCTGGTGGAATTTTTTGGGTCACTTTTTTATTCTATTGTATCATCTGCTAATAAAGATACTCTGATGTTTTCCTTTCTGAAATGTGTCCCTTTGATCTCCTTCAGCTGTCTTATTGCTCTAGCTAAGACTTCAAGTACTATATAGAAAAGAGTATAAGGAGAGTGGACAACCTCATTTTGCTCATGATTTTAGTGGAATTGCTTTGAGTTTCTCTCCATTTAAGTTGATGCTGACGATCGGCTTGCTGCAAACTGCCTTTATTATATTGCGGTATTTTCCTTGTATGCCTAATCTCTCCAGGACTATCATGAAGGGGTGTTGGATTTTGTTCAAGGATTTTCTTGCTTCTAATGAGATGATTATGTGGGTTTTTTCTTTCAGTTTGTTTATATGGTGGATTAAATTGATCAATTTATATATGTTGAACCATCCCTGAATCTCTAGGATGAAGCCTACTTGATGATGGTGGATGATCTTTTTGATGTGTTTTTGGGTTTGGTTTGTGAATATTTTATTCAATATTTTTCATCTATGTTAATAAGTAAATTTTTTCTGTAATTCTCTTTGTTGGGTCTTTATGTTGTTTGGGCAACAGGGTAACTGTGGCCTCAATTAAATTTGGTAATGTTCCTTTTGTTTCTATTTTGTTGAAAAATTGAAGGCATCAAGAATTTTGGCATTAACTTTTCATTAAAAGTCTGGTAGAATTCAGCACTAAAACCACCCGTCCCTGGACTGTTTTTGGTTGGGAGACTTTTAATGACTACTTGTATTTCACTAGGGGTTATAGGTCTGTTTAAATTGTTTATCTGATCTTGATTTAACTTTGGTAAATGGTATGTATGTAGAAAATTATCCATGTCTTTTAGATTTCCAATTTTGAGGTTTTAAAAGTATATACTTATGATTCTCTGGCTTTCCTCTATGACTCTTGTTATGTCCCCCTTTTTGTTTCTGATTTTGTTAATTTGGATCTTCTCTCTCTTTCCTTTCCTTCAGAAAAGGAAAGAACCATCTTAGAACCATCTTCATTGTGTCTCATAAATTTGGAAATGTTGTGTGTTCATTTTTATTCAGTTCTAGAAAGTCCTTAATTTCTGTCTTGACCAATTTTTCATTCAATAGTGAGTTATTCGGTTTCCATGAGTTTATAAACTTTCTGTTATTCCTGTTGTTGATGATATTCAACTTCAATCCATGGTGTTCAGATAGGATTCAGGGTTCAATTTTCTTGTATCTGTTGAAACTTGCTTTGTGTCTGAGAATGTGGTTAAATTTGGAGAAAGTTCCACAAGGTGATAAGAAGATGGTCTATTCTTTTGTGTTGTGGTAAAATGTTCTATAAATATCTGTTAGGTCCATTTGGTTTATAACATTAGTTAGTGCCAGCATTTCTCTGTTTAGTTTCTTCCTGGGTGTCTTGTCTTTTGGTGAGAGTTGAGTGTTGATGTTTCCCACTGTTAGTGCACGGGGGTCAATATTTAATAGCAGTATTCTGTAGCTGAAAGTTTTCCTGTGTTCCATCTGGCCTGCAGTTAGGACAAATCTCTTTCACTCGCCAGTCCTGCAGCTGCTCAGACCCAAATAAACATACACAGGCTTATATTATTATTATTATTTTAAACTGGTTCTTTTTTTTTTTTTTTTAAAGATTTATTTTATTTATTATGTATACAGAAGAGGGCGCCAGATCTCATTACAGATGGTTGTGAGCCACCATGTGGTTGCTGGGAATTGAACTCAGGACCTCTGGAAGAGCAGTCAGTGCTCTTAACCTCTGAGCCATCTCTCCAGCCTTGGCTTATATTATTTTTAAACTATGGCCATGGCAGGCTTCTTGTTAGCTAGCTCTTATATCTTAAATTAACCCATTTCTATAAATCTGTACTTTGCCACATGGCTTGTGGCTTACCAGTATCTTTACACCTTGCTTCTCCTTGCAGTGGCTAGCAGTGTCTCCTCTGCTCTTCTTTCTTTCTTCCTATATCTCCAGTTAGAATATCCTGCCTTACCTTATTCTGCCTCATCATTGGCCAAACAGCTTTATTTATCAACCAATCAGAGCAACACATATTCACAGCATACAGAACAACATCCCCATCAGTGTTCCTTTCACTAACTTGTGTGCCCTTGTGTTTGGGGCAAAGATGTTAAGAATTGCAATATATTCCTGATGGATTTTTCCTTTGATAGTCCTTCCTTGTCTCTTCTGATTAGTTTTGGTTTGAAGTCTATTTAGTCAGATATTAAAAAGGACACACCAATTTGCTTCTTAGGTCCATTTTCCCAACCCTTGATGTTAAGGTGGGTTTCTTAGATACTGAGGGAGAATGAGTCATGTTTTGCATCCATTCTGTCAGATTGTGTCTCTTTTTCTGTTTGTTTTTTGTTTTTCGAGACAGGGTTTCTCTGTAGCTTTGGAGCCTGTCCTGGAACTCGCTCTGTAGACTAGGCTGGCCTCAAAGTCACAGATTCTCCTGACTGCTAGGATGAAAGCCATGGGCCACCACTGCCCAGTAGTTTGTGTCTTTGTATTGAGGAATTGAGACCATTGATACTGAATCACATCAATGAGTAATATTTGTTGGTTCCTTTTATTTTGTTGTCATTGTTTTTGTTGTGTGTGTGTGTGTGTGTGTGTGTGTGTGTGTGTGTGTGTGTGTCTTTCCATGTGCTGGTCAGGGGTCATTTATTCCCTATGTTTTCTTAGGTGTGGTTAGCCTCTTTTGGTTGGTGTTTTTCTTTTAGCACTTTCTGTAGGGCTGGATTTATAGACAGATATTGCTTAAATTTGTTTTTTTTTTTTTAAATTACAGATTATCTTATCTTTTCCATCTATAGTTATTGAAAGTTCTGCTGGGTATAATAGTCTGGGCTGGCACTGTGGTCTCTTAGAGTCTGTGGCTCATCTGTTAAGGCCTTTCTGTCTTTTAGAGTCTCCAATGAGAAGTCAGGTGTAATTTGAATAGGTCTACTTTCATATGTTACTTGATTTTGTCCCTTGTAGGCTTTAATATTATTTCTTTGTTCTGTACATTTAGTGTTTTGATTGTTATGATCTTAGGGGAATTTCTCTTCTGGTTCAGTCTATTTGATGTTTTGTATACTTCTTATGCCTTGATAGGCATCCCCTATTTTTTAGGTCAGGGAAATTTTCTTCTATGATTTTGTTGAATGTATTTTCTGGGCCTTTGAGCTAGGATTCTTCTCCTTCCTCCATTACTTTTATTCTTAGATTTGTTCTTCTCATAGTATTCCAGAATCCCTGTGTGTTTTGTGCCAGGAGTTTTTTTAGATTGAACATTTTCTCTGACCAATGTATCCATTTCTTCTATCATGCCTTCAATCCCTGAGATTCTCTCTTCCATCTCTTGGTGAAGTTTGCCTCTGTGGTTCTTGTTCAAATTCCCTAATTTTTTCCCAGATTTCCCTAAGTTTGTGTTTTCTTTATTGATTCTATTTCCACTTTCAATATTGAACTGTTTTATTCATTTATTTCCAATGTTTGTTTATGTTTTCATAGATTTCTTTAAGATATTTATTCATTTTCTCTTTAAGGACATCTATCATATTCACAAAAGCTGTTTTAAGGTCTTTTTCTTTCTTTCTTTCTTTCTTTTTTCTTTTTTTGATTTTCGAGACAGGGTTTCTCTTTGCACCTTTCCTGGAACTCACTCTGTAGCCCAGGCTGGCCTCGAACTCATAGAGATCCACCTCCCTCTGCCTCCCGAGTGCTGGGATTAAAGGCGTGCACCACCACCACCACCACCACCACCACCACCACCCGGCTAAGGTCTTTTTCTTGTGCTTCAGCTATGTTCGGAATAGCTCACAGCCTACTGTGGCAGGGTTACTGGGCAGTAGTGAAGACATATTGTCTTAACTATTATTGATTGTGTTTTTATGCTAGTGTCTAGGCATCTGGGATTGGGAAGATTAGTTGCTGATATGCGGTCTTGTCTTTGTTGGATGGGTGTTTTGTTCCTCAGTCTCTGTTGCTTTCTCTGGTTCTTAGGAGAAAGTGGTGGCTGTGTGTTGCCTGGTAGGAAACTATTCTGGGGTCCTGAGAGGTATGGCCATTGGGGGTTCTAGGTAAAATGTGTTTCTGGGTACTAGGAGATGACACTTAGGAATTCAGATGGCCTGGGTTGGTGTTAAGAGGTCCACAGGAGTGAGGAAAGCAGAGTATTCCATCAAGATCTGTCTAGTCCACTGGCGATGAGGGCAGAGGGAGGAGAGGTCAGTGCATCAGGTCTGCTACAGAGCTGGGGATGAGACTGGGAGATTCTACTTGGAAGAATGGAAGAGAGACGTAGATCTGCAGTTTAGCCTACCCCCTTTCCTGGTCGGAGTGGCCTGTGGGTTCCAGGGAATGCTTGCAGGAGTTGGGGTCAGGGATAAAGCAATGAATAGGGGGAGAAAGGTCATGAGGGGAAGGTCTGTCTGGTCCACTGGAGATGGGGGCAAGTGGGTGGGTTGAAAGGGAGGCCTCCGCAGGCCTACAGAGCTGTGGATGAGACTGGGGAACTGGATTTGGAGAAGCTGAGGGAGAGGTTAAAATCTGGAGTTAGCTGTTGGGGAATATTACTTTAAGCTGTGTTACTTTTGTTTATGTTGCATTTGCTTAACTCTGTGAAGCTGTGTAACTTTGCCTTTCGCAAACACCCAATCTAATAAAGACCTCAATGGACAATAGCAAGGCAGGAGAAAGGATAGGTGGGGCTGGCAGGCAGAGAGAATAAATAGAAGGGGAAAACTGGGAGGAGAAAGAGCTAGGAGCCAGAGAAGGAAGAGGACTCCACGGGCCAGCCACTCAGCTACACAGCAAGCCACGGAATAAGAGTAAGATTTACGGAAATTAGCAAATGGGAAAAGCCCAGAGGCAAAAGGTAGATGGAATTAGTTAAGGAAAGCTGGTCAAGAAAGAAGCCTACCTAAGGCCAGGCATTTGTAAGTAAGAATAAGCCTCCATGTGTGGTTTATTTGAGAGCTGGGTGACAGGCCCCCAAAAGAGTAAAAAACAAACAACAACAGTTAGCCTACCTGTTTCTCTGGTCAGAGTGTACTCTTCTTTTAAAACTGTAGTCTGGTAGTGTTCATTAAGTTATTCTTGTTTTTCACCCAAAAGAGAATCTTTTGAGATATTGTTATTTATTTATTTTGAAATCATTCCCCTACCAATAAATTTGAAATAAAATGTAAATTGATATTCCCAGCTAGTTTGTCTCAGGAAGTATGATGCTAATGTCATCCACATCATCCACAGACATGGAATCTGATGCTTCAAATTGCTAACTTGGTCAGTGCTGCAGGGTTCCGTCTGCAGCCAGCACAGCCCCCTGCATCTCCTTCAGGAAGTCCAAACTGAACTCAGTGTTCTCAGGAGCGACAAAGCACATCTGAGCTCAAGAGTTCTTGGTCTCACCAGTCACACACTTTCTCTTTTGTTATATCCCTTTGCCTATTTTATTTTACCTTGGATATTTTTTAAATCCCTATAGCACATCCTTACTAGCTAGAAAGTGAGATTTGGTATAATTTCTAATGCTGATATTGATTCCCAGTTCTATCACTGTTTTCTTGGTGGCTTGGGTTGACCAGTTGTCCGTGTCTCTAGGTCTCAGTGCCCATAGCACAACATTAAGGATAATTCTGCCAGGTTTATGTGGGGACATGGGGGTGGGAGAGGGAGCGGGTAAGTGAGACAATTCTTATTAAAGTTCTTTCTTAGGACATAGTGTCTAGGTTCTCCATTAATAATAGTTAATTATTATTTACTGAGTATTTAGAGATAAATAACACTGAGAAGCACTACTTCATAGAGTCCATTATGGTGATGGTTGAAGACCTTTGCGCTGCCAGCTGGTACAATTCCCACCACAAGGTGGCTCCCCAACCTCCACCCAAGAGACATTCAGGTAAGTGACAAGCATACAGAAGCCTTATTATTCTCTGTCTCTCTGTCTCTGTCTCTGTCTCTCTCTCTCTACACACACACACACACACACACACACACACACACACACACACACCCCTCAGGTTAGTTCTGTGCAATGTAACCTGTCCACATATAATCATTTGGAAAGATTTTTCAGAAACAGTTGATTTCTGGGCTGCACTCTAAAAGGCAGATTCAACTGGACTGCTTTTCAGCCCAAGCATTAGTCTGTTCTTGAAGCACTCCATGTGCGGTGAACACTGGATGCTAAGCTCCTCTTATTAACCCTCTGTGAGCCTCAGTTGGCTCCCATGTTTAGAAGCTGGGCTAAACCTAAACATCAATAGCTCATATACAGGAGGATTCTCCAGCCCTCCACCTGTTCAGATTAGCAGCAGTCTCCATCTCTCGTGTTCAGGAGTCTTTTCATGAAATGCTCAAGAATCGCCACTGGGAATCTTCAGGTGAATAAGAATTCTGGGGATTCTTCTACCCTTGCTGAAGTGGTGAAGTTCCTATGTTCTGGACATTACTAATTCCACCCCTTGCAGTGGTTCCTCAGCACAGTAGATGGTAACTATTCTCTTGGGTTGTTCTTGGTTAAGGATACTCTTCTATAAAACAGACCTGGGTTACCAAGGCCGCAGCTCATAAACAGTCACCTCCTCTACTTCACACACATGCAACTACACTTCCCAAGGTAGAGGCCAGAACCCAGGAGAGCCTCTCACAATGGGCTACAGCATCTCTGCCAAGGTGGAATACTCTGTTTCAGCCATGTAGGCCTGGGTTACCCAGCCCTCAGTCCCGTTTCTGTACTTTTCTTCTTGGACTTTGTTCTATTTCTTCTCCCCAACTGACACTGAATGGGTCCAACAGATGTACTCTAGCAGAGGTAATGTGGTAGTTTGAATGTAATTGGCCCCCATAAACTCATAGGGAGTGGCACTATTAGGTGTGGCTTTCTTGGAGTGGGTATGGCCTTGTTGGAGAAAGTGTGTCACTGTGGGGGTGGGCTTTGAGGTTTCCTATGCTCAAGATACCGACCAGTGTCACAGTCTACTTTTGTTGCCTTTTGATCAAGATGCAGCCAGCACCACATCTGCCTTCATGCTACTAGGCTCCCTACCATAGTGATAATGGACTGAACCTCTGAAACTGTAAGGGAGCCACCTCAATTAAATGTTTTCCCTTGATAAGAGTTGCCATGGTCATGGTGTCTCTTTACAACAATAGAAACCCTAACTGAGACAGGTAATATGTACCCAAGCTTCTTATCCCAGGATCTTCCTTGGTCTTCTTTCTCTATAGGTATAGATTCACATTTACAAAAATATATCTGAGAGAAGATTTGTCATGTGTCCTAGGACCCATCTTCTAGTCCTCTAAAAATGTTCTTATCCTCTAATCCAGGGGTCAGAGTGGACTTCCTTTACCTAGGTGCAACTCAGAGGACTGTTGAGATGGTTATTTCTAGAACTAAAGACCAACTTGGTGCAAAACTAAGTTCAAATGTTATCAGAACTACTCAGAACTCTCAAGTTCTCTCACCTTCAGCCAGTTTTAGGATCTCATCCATACTGTTCAGCCTGTGACCTGTGGACAAGTTCGATATGAATGCATGTCTTACAGGACTGGTGAGAATAAGCAATGAGATAAAATGTGAGGAGAGCATTTTATAATGGATAATGACTGTCACCATTAGTAGTTTTGCTGATTTGATCTAATTAGAGTTGTTCCACGGAGCAGTGAATGTCCTGTGGCCTCCTTCAGCTCCTATACTGATTTCAGTGTGATGATCCTGGTTCCTGGTCAGGACAGTTCAGTAGGTTCCAGGATATGGCCATAGCACCAGTTGTATAAGTCACACTGACTAGGGTGCTGGGGCCTCTGCAGGACATGCAGGATGTGGGCCAGTGTTACCTACTCACTCCTCTCTTGCTCTACGTATGAGTAAAGTCTGAAAGGACAGATACTGGTCAGGTGCCCTTTGGAATTTTTCTCCTGTTTTTCCCTGGATGGAGTCAAAACTTTTTAAGTATCATAAGAACATCGAGGAATGTCTATATTAATGCATTGCCTCCTAAAGTAAATAGAAATCATTAAATATGGGAGTCATGAGGTACTTGCTTAGCCTTAGCAGCATACAGTAGTGTAGCATGATTTTTCTGGTGTGCCTTGGTCTGTTAGGTACCTGTTATTGAGGAACCTGGAAGAGAGGAGGTCAGTATTTAGCACCACTAAGCCTACAAAGTGACTTGAATGGTGAAAACACTTCTGCTTTAGGGCTTTAGCAACACCCAACATTTTAAAAATTATGTGCATGCTGGTCTGCCAAAGGGAAGATCAGGTTTAGGGTCCTTTCTTAGTAACCAACCATGAATGATGTTGAGAGGGTACTTCAAATAGTTTCACCATTGAAAATGGTGGCCTGGATGTGCTTAGTTGGCAGTGGACTCTTCTCAGTCCTCCCTGGGAGAGTTCTCCTTTGTGAGTGCCTCTGTTTTCCTTCTGTCCGTTTTTGATGAAGTCCTTGGAACAGACAGGAGGAAAAGCCTAAAGAAAAGCCGGAAAAACACAGCTCTGCAGAGAAGGCCCATGTGTACTTCACGTGGGATGCGGGAGGGCACTATTGACTCCATTAGCAGAATACCTAATGCGCTGGTGCTTGAGAAAGCAAATCTGCAGCATCATCAGCCAGTAAGCTGTTAGCCTTGCAGACCAACGATTCTGTCTTACCCTCTTTTGGCCATCAGATGACTCATTTTTGTTTATTTCTTGGCAAGTAATCATTTTCTACAGTATTTTTTTTTTAAACTAACCTGGGATGAGATAATTCATGTCTCTTTCCTTGTTCTGGATGATTTGTCTGTAGTTGTTAAGTTGAGAACTCAGATATGACATGTCTATTTCTTTTTGAGACAGTCTTCAGTATCCCAGGCAGTCTTTGAACTCCCTGTGTAGCTGATGATGAGCTTGAACTGCTGATATTGCTACTGTCAGATCTCTACTGCTGTGAGTACAGGTGTATGACGGGTTGTAAGCCTATGTCCCCAGGTCAACTATTTATTGACTATCCACAGTTGATGAAGTGTGACCTGTGATGTGGACAAGCTTGGATTTTAACTTGGGTTGAAATCCTGTTGGATAAAAACCCATCTGAGCTGCGTATGACCTATGCATTGTTATTGCTTACCAAAGGAAGCTTGTGTCTCACTTTTCTTGGCTGCTTAATGCTATTTAGACTTTTTCTTCCATAAGGTGTTTTGGTTAAAATTTAAAAGGTACTATGTAATAAAAACTTCAGTTTGAATATGCTGAGTTTTAAATGCTAAATAAATACCAGTTTTTTTCCATTAAAAAAAATCTTGACAAGTCCTTGCCCTTAGTGCTACACATAACACAAAGATCATAGAAATAGGTTAGGATGTCAAGTTGTCTTTCATGTGGCAGCTCTTATAGAGTGGTGGGGCCTCAAGGAGTATGGTGTACAAATGGATTTTATGGGTCATCAGGGATGTTTGTTATACTTGCTTAGCTGCCTTCCAAAGCTTAGGAAGGGGCAGTTTGGGAACACAATTGTCACATATCTACCATCATGGTCACAAACCTGCTTTGAAGAAGTCAAAGATGATACAGTGTGAAATTCATCTAGAAGAAACGAGTATCTAGAAGAATGAGTATCAGGCTGTTCATAAACATGTTCACATTGTACTTCTTGAATCTTCTCAGCATCTCGGAGAGAAATGAGCTACTACTATTGGCTGAGTTATTCTTTGGGAGGCTGTGAACTGACCCATTCTTCCACGCAAGGCTTTAGAAATTACGGTGTAATATGCTGGGAAAGTAGTAGATGGGCTGTCCTAGCCCACTGCTTCAGAAATAGGATGTCCTTTATTGCATTTCCAATGTGCTTCCCTGGAGTCATGTGTTGGTAACTTAATCCCTGATGGAGTGGCATTGAGAGGTGTGATCTTTAGGAGGCTCTGTCCCATGAATAGATGAACACTTGCCTTACAGGAGCAAGTTAACTATTATAATAGTTTTATTAGGATCCTAATAAAAGGATGAGTTTGGGAGTTAATATGCACAAAGTACATGATATACACTTGTGAATGTATTATAATTAAATCCATTATTTTGTATTCTAATTCTAAAAAGAATGAATCTCTAACAAAACAAAACTATAAAATTGAAACCTCTGTCATTTATAAGCATATATTTCAATGATATTAGGGATATTCATATTAATTTGCAAAACCCACCATCATCCACCTAAAGAAGTTATTTTTATCTTCTCAATATGAAACTTTGTGCACACAAAACAACGAACACACTCTAGTTACTGTCTCACACTCTGGGAAATACTATATTAGCTTTTGACGGTATTAATTTGTCTGCTTTAGGATACTTACTTAAGTGGACTTACTCAGTATTTAAAAGATTAGTAATATTCTTACATATGCTGTGTTAATGAGTTTTAATTGTCAACCTGACACAATCTAGAATGACTGGGAAGAGAGGCTCCATGAGGGATTGTTGTCTAGATAAGGTTGGCCTGAGGACATGTCTTTGGGAGACTGTCTTGATTGTGTTGAGGTGGGAAGACCACCCACTGTGAGTGGCATGATCATAGGCAGGGATCCTGAACTGTCTAGGAAGAAGCCAAGCTGAGCGTAAACCAGCCTGCATGCATTCCTCTCTGCCTTTGACTGTGGATATAACGTAACCAGTTCTCTCAAGCTTTCGCCTTGGTGACTTCCATAATATGACAGACTGTAACCTGGAATCGTGAGATAAAACAAACCTTCTCTCCCCTAAGTTGCTTCTGTCAGGGTATTTTTGTCACAGCAGTAGGAAACAAAACTAAGACTCACACACCACGTTTTACATCCACAGTCATTCTTTGGTGAAAGCAATTGGGTTCTTACTGTGGTTGTTATTAGTGTTGCTGTGTTAGGGGTAAACTCAAGAATGGGAAGGCTATATCACATAACAGTTCTGTTACATGTTTTCAGGAACCTTATATATTTTGCTACACTGCTTCTACCATTTTCCATTCCTACTAGCACCACATTAGGGCTCTACATCTTTCACAACCTGTCCGTTAAAAAAACCTGGCCTTTTCATAATGGCTATTATGACATTTGTAACATGTTATTTCAAATCCTGTTTTCTGGTGGTTATATAAGCATTTTTCATATCTGTCGGCCATTGGTGAATTCTAAAGAAATATTCATTCAGACCTTTCCTCATTAATTTTCTTTAAAAATTACATTTTTTAATTTACTTGTGTGTGTGTGTGTGTGTGTGTGTGTGTGTGTGTGTGTGTGTGTGTGCGCCATGATGTATGTGTGGAGGTCAGAGAACAGCTTGTGGGAGTCAGTGTTCTTCTTCCATGGAACCTGGAAATGGAACTCAGATTGTCAGTTTTCGTGGCAAGCACCTTTATCCTCTGAACTGTCTCTCCAGTCCATTTGCCCATTTTCAAATCACTTTTCTTAACTGATTTTTAGCTATAGGATTTTGAAAATACATTATTAATCTCCTTTATTTAAAAATTATCATACAATATATTTTTACTTATTTTCAAATTTTTAATATTTATTTTTTAGTTTATTTTATTTTCATACAATGTACTTTGTTCATATTCTTTCCCTTCCCCCAACTCTTCCCAGATCCTCTTCACTCC
>CABHPP010090001.1:630-39515 GCA_902168425.1 Peromyscus attwateri
GGGGGGGAGAAGACACGGGATGACAGCCTAGAAAAGCCTGGAACTCAAAAAGGCAGAACAGACTCTTTCCCACCTGACTTGCCTTGGCTGTCAGTGGGTCCCTGACTAGAGAGAGCCTTATGAAATTCTCCCAAGCTGCTGCGGAGGATTTCCCACTAGCCCTCTAGGGAGAGGCAGTCAATGAATCAGCATTTAAGGAAGCACGGACTCTCAGGGACCAACTCTGCATCTGTGTGTGCCTGAGAGTTAGTGCCTCCTTAAAGGTTTGCTATAGGTGCCTCACCCCAGTCCAAGCCCCTGCTGCACCCTAGAGGTGGAGATGGTAACTGCAGACAGTTCAAGCGTCCATCCCTGGTGTGTTAGGGCTGTGACGCTGGTTTTTTGTTGTTGTTGTTGTTGTTTTGTTTTGCCTTTTTTTTAATTAAAAAATTACGTCTATGTATTTATTTAGGGGTGAGAGAAAGGCACCTGCCACCGTGCATGTGTGGTGGTCAGAGGACAACTTCCACCATATGGGACCCAGAGTTCAAACTGGGTCAGCAGACTTGGCAGAAACGCTTTAATCCTCTGAACCTAAGTCTAGGTTTGCAAATACTAGGAGTATCTTGATGTTCCCCAAGTCAGAGGATGGAGATTGGGGTGTGGCTGGGATGCAGGAGAGATGGGGGCAAAACCTCTGGGCCTTCCCAAGGTCTCCTTCCGGGGGGCCGTGCAAGGAGGGAGCCCATGCACCTTGCCCTCTGTGCACACATGGCCACAGCTAGGCCAAGGCCTGAGACTGGGATCAAGGGACTTGAGTTAGAGAGTAGGGTAAGAGGTCAAAAGGTCTCAGCTTGCCCCAGGAATGCCCTGGTCATTGGTGATCACAGCTAGAGGCTAAAGCGATGCCTCAGTATTGCTCGGTTTTGCCCTTTGCACCCTGGCTCTGTGGGCACGGCCGGGGGAAGGGAGGAGGAGGATGGCCTCCACTGCTGGGTGGGGCTTGTCTATGGGTCCACTTTGTCCAGCAAAACCAGAGTGCCCTCAGGTCCACCTATGCTCTGCCATGCCTCAGATTCCCGAAGCTCAGCCCCCTACGGCAGCAGCACCCCCTATGGGCAAGTTTAAAGAACTACATCTCCCTTTTTGGCCTAGGGGTCCAGGGAAGAGGAAAAGGTATGGGGCCCATGCTGCCAAGCTGGTAGGAAGGGCAGGAATGAAAGGCGGACTTTGGCTAAAGCAGATAGGCAGGTGCCATCTGGTAAATAGCACCCACTTCCTGGTTAGTGGCCTTTGAACAGATGCCAGAAAGGCCAGTACCCAGGCAAAGGTGGAGATGGGGTTTTCTAAGGTAACTGCTAAGGGACAACTGCTCTCATGCAGGTATCCACCCTCTTTATCAAAGGCTGAGCCCTGGTCCCTGTCAGTAGATGCAAGCACACCTGTGGATTCCCCTGAGCAAGCCCCCTGGACTCACAGAGAATTCAGACTCAGTTGAAGGGCTAGGCTGATGGAGGGCAGTTCCCTCAGGCACTCTGTAGAGAAGAATAGCCAGGCATGGTGGCACATGCCTTTAATCCTAGCACTTGGGAGGCAGAATCAAGTGTATCTCTGTGAGTTCGAGGCCAGTCTGGTCTACGGAGCGAGTTCCAGGATAGCCAGGGTTACACAGAAATCATGTCTCGATAAATGTGCTGGTGCACACCTGTAACCCCAACACTTGGGAGGTGGCAAGAGTTCAAAGTCATCTCTAGCTACATAGTGAGTTTGAGACCATCCTGGGCTACATGAGATCCTCTCTCACAAAACAGGAGAGGGATGGACAGAGGGAGAGGGGGAAATAGATTGACTGAGGGTCAAGCCTACCTATTGGTGCATACTTGTAATCATAGCACTCAGGAGGCAGAGAGAGGCAGGAGGAGCATTAAGAGTTTGAAGTTAGCCTAGGCTACATAGCAAAACCCAGTCTCAAAACAAACAAACAAATAAAAACACTAAAAACCAATAACAACAAAAGCACATTCCTGTAGCAAATAGCTAAAACTGAGAATGGAGGTGGGATCCAACCAGCCTGAAATCCCGAAGCATCACTGAGCAGCAGCTGCCTGCCTCTTCAGACACATGTCTGCTGAGCTCCAAGCCAGTGCTGTGGGATACAGGTACCAGTTTGGAGCTCCAGATGACGACGCCCAGAGGCATGAGAGGACCTGGTATGTCCTAACTCACAGGTGAGTCAGGAGTGTGTGCAGCATAACCATGGGCAATGTGTAGTTCCCAGAAATGTGTAGTCACAGAAAGGGGGTATTATTCCCTGGGGGAGCTCTGCTCACCATGTCCCTGGCACCAGGACTCTCCATCCCAGACAGGAAGCCAGTCCTGGGCTGGGGATGTAGCTCAATGTAGCCCTAGCATGCATGAAGCCTTGATACTGCATAAACCAGGAGTGGTGGGGCTCCCTGTAATCCCAGCACTCGGGATGTGGAGGCAGGGGGATCAGAAGCTCAAAGTCATCCTTGGCTACATAGTGAGTTTGAGGCTAGCCTGGGTCTACATGAGGCTGGCATCCCTAGAAGAAGAAGAGGAGGAGGGAGAGGAAGAGGTGGTGGTTTGCGGGGGAACTTTAAGGTCATCTTGGGCTACATACTGAATTTGAGGCCAGACTGAACTAATGAGACCCTGTCTGAAAACAAACAGAAGCCAGTGCATCTGGGGCTTTGTTTGCCAGCAAGGACTGAGGCCACCCCCTCTGAGCCTCTTGGAAGCACAGGGCTTTTCAAGGAAACTTGTCACTAGCCTTGACAGTGTGGAGGGGACTATTGTCTTTCACACTCAGAGAGGCCCCTTGCTCAGGCAAACAGCTCCTGATTCATCACAGGGCAGCAGATGCTCTACATAGCCTCATCTCAGAGCTCTCCATCTCCTGGGGAAAGAACAAGCCTGCACGAGGAGCCAGGAAGACAGAGAGCTAGTGCCTGGCTGCCTGAACTGCCCAGGTACACGCGGGCCCCTTGTTCTGCCTGCAGACAGGAGCCATGGGAGCAAGGAGCTGTGTCACCAGTGTATGGACACTGAGCCATCACACTGGGATTTATGGGAAGGGAAATCAACTCACAGATACCAGACAGGGCTGGAGCCCAGAAAGCTGCGGGGCCTCAGAAGGGTCCGGTTTCTTTTGACAGACAGGCCTGGGAAAGTGGGTGTGGTGGTGCAAACCTGTCATCCTAGCACTCCGTGGTAGAGACAGGAGGATTAGGAGCTCTGGGCCAGCCTGGGCTACATGGGGTTGGGAAGATGGTTCATTGGGTAGAGCGCCTGCTGCGCAAGTGTAAGGACCGAGTTCTGGTTCCCAGCACCCATTTAAAGAAGTTGAGTGTGGCAAAGCACACCTGTGTCCTGGTGCTGGGAAACTGAGATGGTGGATCCTGCGGGTGTTGACCCCTTTGGGGGTCAAACAATTCTTTCATGGAGGTTCCACATCAGATATTTATGATTCATAACAGTGGCAAAATTATGTTTGTGAAATAGCAACGAAAATAATTTTATGGTTAGAGGTCACCATAACATGAGGAGCTGTATTGAGGGGTTGCAACATTAGGAAGGTTGAGAACCACAGTTACAGACTGTTGACGACCTCTCTTATAGACTGTTGTGAGCCACTGGGAGGGTGCTGTGCTGGGAATCGAACCCAGGTCCTCAGGAAGAACAGTCCTTCCTCTTAACCACTGAGCCATCTCTCCAGCTCTGTAGAAATTCCTGATCTTGAAACTCATTGTCCAGTCTAGGCAGGCAGCTGTCAAAGAAACTGCCATACCGTGATAACGGTTTTGTAGAGACATGAGATAGTAGGATGCCATAGTACAAAGAAGGTCACCTTACATTTGGGGTCTAGCGAATGTCTCTCTGAGGAGGGTGACATTTCAGCTCTCTGACAGGAGGATCAGCAGAAGAGCACTCCAAGCTGAAGGAGTGGGCGGAGCAAAGCCGTGGGGAGACAGCAATACAGCTGCAGCATGGGGGGGTGGGGGAGGTAGAAAGAGCCAGTGAGGTGAGCAGGCCCCCACCAGGCGGGGCCTTTGGGACCTGTGTCTAGGGGTTCAGCTTTATGCCAAGGAGGGCTTACTTGTAGGTGATACACACCTACAGTCCCGGCACTCAGGAAGTAGAGGCAGGAGGACCAGGAATTTAAGATCATCCTTGGCCACCTAGCAAGTGTAAGGCCAGCCCTGGCTATGCAAGGTCGTGTTTCCAAAAACAAAGAAAGCTGGGGGTTGTAGATTGCTTGCCTAGCACGTCTGGAGCCCCAGGGAGTTTGCCAGTACCATATAAACTGGGCATCGTGGTGGTGGTGGTGGATGTTTGTAATCCCAGTACTTGGGAGGTAGAGGCAGGAGGATCAGAAGTTCAAGTTAATCTTAGGCTACATAGTGAGTCCAAGGCCAGCCTGGGCCACCTTAGATCCTGTCTCAACATGAACCATAGGGTCAGAGGGGCAACTCAGCAGGTAGAGGCATTTTCCACACAAGCTTGGCCACCTGGGTTTGATCCCAGGGAGCCATGCAAAGGTTTCCAGAAGGAGAGAACTGCCTGCTCAAAGCTGTCCTCCGGCCTCCACATCCACAGTGTTACAAGCGCACACAAATAAATAATAATGATGATGATAATAATAATAATAAATGACAATTTACAAAAATAAATAAATAAAAACAAAAATGTGATTCATGGACTGGAGAGATATGCAATGGTAAGAGTGCTGGCTGCTCTTGCAAAGGACTGGAGTTCAGTTCCCAACACCTATAACTCCACCTCCAGGGGATCTGATGCCCTCTTCTGGCCTCCTCTGGAACTGGCACTCATATGCACACACACACACACACACACACACACACACACACACACACACATACACACAATTAAAAATAAAATCTTTCTTAAAATACAATTTAATTAAAAATGATAACAAAAACAAGGCAGGCAGTGGTAGCAGTACTTGAGAGGCAGAGGCAGGTGGATCTCTGAGTTTGAGGCCAGCCAGTTCCAGGACAGCCAGGGCTACACAGAGAAACCCTGTCTTGAAAAACAAAACAGACCAAGCAGTGGTGGCGCATGCCTTTAATCCCAGCACTCGGGAGGCAGAGCCAGGTGGATCTCAGTGAGTTTGAGGCCAGCCTGTTCTACAGAGTGAGATCCAGGACAGGCACCAAAACTACACAGAGAAACCCTGTCTCGAAAAACAAAAACAAACAAACAAACAAAAAAACAAAACAAAAAAAGCAAAACAAAACAAAAATAAGAATAACAAAACAAAATCAAATAGAATGGAAGGACTTTGGAAGGATACTGTGTACAGGAGTGAAGTGACCCAGTGTACTTCCTCTTTATTGTTTTTAAGATCTGTTTTTATCATTTTTAATTAGATGTGTGTGTGTGTGTGTGTGTGTGTGTGTGTGTGTGTGTGTATTTCTGTATAAGTATATATACATGAGTGCAAATGCCCGTGGAGGCCAAAGACACTGGATCCCCCCCGGCACTGGAGTTACAAGGGGTTGTGGCTGCCTGACATGGGTCCTGGGAACCAAACGCAGGTCCTCTACAAGAGCAGTCCATTCTCTTACCTGCTGAGCCATCTCTCCAGTCCCCAGGTGTGCTCTTCGGGAAGCTCACCAACTGCTGGGTGTGGGGTGGGCTGCAATGGGCCACTGTGAAGGAGAGGACACTCTGGTGGCCAGGGCAGGAGGAGGATGCAGGAGGGGTGAGCCAGGGGAGGAGGAGGAGGATGCAGGAGGGGTGAGCCAGGTGGAGGAGGAGGAGGATGCAGGAGGGGTGAGCCAGGTGGAGGGGAAGCGGTGCAGACAGTAGGAAATGATCCAGGCAAAGACGATGATGGGGAAGCCAAACAGGTGAGTCAGATGTGGATGCTATAGAACGGGAGAGAATATTTATAGAATGCATAACTTCCGAAGTGTTGGCGTCTAGAATACACAAAGAATGTTTGCAAAGCAAGCCAGGCATGGTGGTACACACTGGTAATCCCAGCACTTGGGAAGTAAAGGCATGAGGATCAGTACTACAAAGTCGTCTTCCATTACATAGTGAGTTGGAGGCCAGCCTGTCTCCAAAAAAAAAAAAAAAAAAGGTCAGTTTGGTGGCAGCATACACCTTTAATTCTAGGACTCAGAAAGCAGAGGTAGGTGGATCTTTATGGATTTGAAGCTGGCCTGGTCTGCACAGTGAAATCCTCTCTCAAAAAAAAAAAAATCTTAAATAGAAGATTGAAGCACGATAATAGTCAATTTATTAAATAGGTGCATATATATATACATATGTACATATATATACATATGTACATATGTATGTATGTATATATATATGCAGGGGGTGGGGGAAAGCAGCTAAAATGAAATATATATGAAAACCCATATGGAGGCCTATTACTTTGCTGTAAGGTGATTTAAATTTTATTTATTATCATTAGTATGTGCATGTATGTGTATGGTACTGTCAAGTTGGTACCACTACCCACCATCGGAACCAGGCACAGTGGTGCACCTGTAATCCCAGTATCTGGGAGGCCATCACAGGAAGATCAGAAGCTTAGGATTTGTATGCTGGCCTGGGCTACATGAGAAGCCATCTCAAAAAAACAAACAAACAAAAAACAAAAACAAACAAACAAAAACTTCTGGAGAAAAATGACCTTCTGCAGAGATGACTAACAGGTCAAATGACTTCAGATTTGAAAGTGAGTTTCACTGTTAGATTAGAAGCAAGGGCAATCACATCTTTATTTATTTTTGTGTGTGTGTGTGTCCATATTAGTGTGTGTGAGCATGTCTGTGTTTGGGTACACAGATATGCACTGTGTGTGGAGACCACAGGCTGACACTGAGTATCTTACTCTATCATTTTCCACATTATTATTATTATTATTATTATTATTATTATTATTATTAGACAGAATCTCTCGCTGGAAGCCTGGGCTCACTGCTTTAGCTAGATGGGCTGGCTTGGCAAACCCCAGGATCCTCCCATGCTTGCCTCACCAGCACTGGGGTTACAGGCACCTGCCACTTTGTCTGGCCTTTTACGTGGGTACTGAGAAGATCCAATCTCAGGTCTTCACCCGTACAGAGCACTGTCCTGACTGAGTCGTCTCCCCGGCCCTTGAGTTGTGTCGTTTAACAATATTTGTTTACTGTGGGTATGCACGTGCCACACCACTCATGTGGAGTCCGGGCACAACTTGGAGAGTCAGTTTTCTTCTTCTGCCATGTGGGTCCTAGGGTGTGAACTCAAGCTCAGCAGCAAGTGCCCTCCAAATCATTCTTTAAACTCCTGGTGTAAAGCCAGATGGTGGTGGCACATGCCTTTAATCCCAGAATGCTGTGGGATGTTCTGTATGGCAAATGTGTTGCTCTGATTGGTCAATAAATAAAACACTGATTGGCCAGTGGCCAGGCAGGAAGTATAGGCGGGACTAACAGAGAGGAGAAAAGAACAGGAAGGTGGAAGGAGACACAGCCAGCCACCGCCAGGACAAGCAGCATGTAAAGATGCCGGCAAGCCACGAGCCACGTGGCAAGGTATAGATTTATAGAAATGGATTAATTTAAGATATAAGGACAGTTAGCAAGAAGCCTGCCACAGCCATACAGTTTGTAAGCAATATAAGTCTCTGTGTTTACTTGGTTGGGTCTGAGTGGCTGTGGGACTGGCAGTTGAGAGAGATTTGTCCTGACTGTGGGCCAGGCAGGAAAACTCTAGCTACACCAGAACTCAAGAGGCAGATGGATCTCTGAGTTCAAGACCAGCCTGGTCTACAGGGTGAGTTCCAGGACAGCCACAGCTACACACAGAGAAACCCTGTGTTGAAAAACAGAACAAAACAAAAACGAAAAACAGAAAAACGAAACACGAAGATGTTTCATGATGAAAACAAAAATAACGTTTTGGGGGCCAGCAATGCAACTTGGTAGTGGTGGAGTGTGCTTCCCCGCATGTTCACGGGCACGTGGCTCTGGACCCATCTCCAGCACTGCAAATAAACAGACAACAGGTCCTGATGCTGTCGTCAATGTATGAGATGACGAGAGAGACAAATGTCCTCCAAGCGCATCCTGCACGTGTGTGCAAGTGCCCTAGTGAAACCCATCATTTTCTACGGTTAAGTTTGGGTTTTAGAGCAGGGTATTACAAGCCTGTAATCCGAGCACTCAGAAGGCTGAGGCAGAGGACTCACTGAAAGTTCAGGGTCAGCCTGGACTACAAACATAGACACCCTGTTGCAGAAATGTCCCTATCCCCTCCAAATCCCCAACCCGATAAAACGATACTATAAAAAGAATGGAGAATGAGGAAACCTCCATCTGAGGAAAAGGGAACCCTCATGACTGTCGGTGAGAATGTGAACCGGGGCAGCCACCGTGGAAAGAGCATAGCATAGAGGTTCCTCATTACTAAAAGTAGAGTCGGTACCACGTGATTCGGTGGTACCAGCCCTGGGTGTATACACGGAAGGAGCCTGAGTCAGCACACCACAGGCCTGCAGCAGTGCACACAACAGCCAAGATATGGGACCAGGCAAGATGTCCATTCCTACAAACCAGGAAAAAAAAAAAGCAGTACATATACACAAGAGATATTGCCGTTTGTCTTTCTCACTCTATAGTCCAGTGACCTGGAACTTAGTATGTAGTCCAGGCTAACTTTGAGCTCATGACAGTAGCCCTTCTACCTCAGCCTCCTGAGTGCTGGGATTACAGGTATAAGCCCCACGCCATAAAGAATTAAATTACCATTGTTACTGAAAAAAAAATAATTAAATTACATCATTTGCAGGAAAGTGAAACTGAAAATCACCATGTTAAGCAAAATAAGCCGTACATACACAGACAAACATTGCGTGCTTTCTCTCATTTGAGGAACCTAGATTTAAACACGCACACGCACGTGGACACGCACGAACGTGGAACAGGGAGCATGTGAGAGGAAAACAACATACTAACGGGACATGACAGACAAAATATTGTATTTTTCTTTCAGATGTAGATCTAGATTTAACAATTATGTATGTGTGGAGTAATCTTACGTTATACATCATAAGACATGAAAGAGGAAGAGGGACTTGTGGTTGGAGAGGAAGTGACCAGCTGGAAAATGAGGATTTACAGTAAAGGCTAGAGTGTGGGGATAAATAAGAAAAGGCACAGTGATACATATGTCACGGGTATGAAAACATCATGATGAAACGCATTTACTTTTATTTTTATTATCTTATTGAGACAGGATCTCACTGTAGTAGTCCTGATAGGCCTGGAACTTGCTATGTAGACCAGGCCAGTCTGGAACTCACAGAGATCTACCTGCCCCAGCCCCTGCTTTGGTTAAAGGTGTGTGCCACCACCCCACAAAACTCAGTTTTCTCCTATGCTTTATATATATATATTTCCGAGACAGGGTTTCTCTGTGTGGTTTTGGTGCCTGTCCTGGAACTCACTCTGTAGACCAGGCTGGCCTCGAACTCACAGAGATCCACCTGGCTCTGCCTCCCCAGTGCTGGGTTTAAAGGCATGCACCACTTGTTATTTGAGACAGGGTTTCTCTATACAGCCCGAGTCCTGGGATTAAAGGTGTGCACGGCCACATCATTGACATTTCTAGGATACAGTCTCACAGCACACTCCCTGGTCCTGTGGCTCTTACAATCTTTCTGTCCTCTCTTCTGAAATGATCGATCCCTGAGCCTTAGGGCAGGAGTTTTTTGTAGATTATCAGTTGAGACTGGGCTCCACAACTCTGCATTTTGATTGGTTGTGGTTTTCTGTAATGGTCTCTGTCTATTGCAAAATGAAGTTTCCTTGATGAGGGGTGAGGACTATGCTTATCTGTGGGTATGAGGATAAATATTTAGAACGTAGTTAGGAATTATGCTGGTTTAGTAAAGTGGTGGTGGTAGATTCCCCTTCAAAATCCATGGCTTCACTAGTCCATGCTGTGGGATGGTCTGTATGTCAAATGTGTTGCTCTGATTGGTCACTAAATAAAACACTGATTGGCCAGTAGCCAGGCAGGAAGTATAGGCGGGACTAACAGAGAGGAGAATTGAGAGAACAGGAAGGCGGAGGGAGACACTGCCAGCCGCCGCCATGACAAGCAGCATGTGAAGATGCCGGTAAGCCACGAGCCACGTGGCAATGTATAGATTTATAGAAATGGATTAATTTAAGATGTAAGAACTAGATAGCTAGAAGCCTGAGCCATTAGGCCAAACAGTTTAAATAATATAAGTGTCTGTGTGTTTGTTTTATAAGTGGGCTGTCAGACTGCCTGGGCTTGGCGGGACCTGGAGAGAAAACTCTCCAGCTACAAGTCCAGGCTAGTTGGCTAGGCTTCCAGTACCAGGCATGATTTCCCTTGTTTAGTGAGCCTTAAGTCCAATTAGAAAGCTGTTGGTTACCAGCAAGACGTATATGCCATACTCTTGGGGATAGCATGCCATGCTGGTTGTTATTGTGATTAATAGGTGTAGCTGAAGTTTTCTGTGTCCCACCCAGTCCACAGCTGCTCAGACCCAAGTCAACACACAGAGGCTTATAGTCATTAAAACTGCTCGGCCATTAGCTCAGGCTAACTACTGACTAGCTCTTACACTTAAACTCAGCCCATTTCTGTTAATCTATATGTCGCCACGTGTTCCGTGGCTTTACCTGTGTGCCATTACATGCTGCTCCCTGAACAGTGGGCTGGCTGTTTCCCCCGACTCAGCCTTCCTCTTCCCAGAATTCTCCTTGTCTGCTTATCCCACCAATACTTCCTGCCTGGCTACTGGCCAATCAGCATTTTGTTTATCAACCGATCCGAGCAACATATATTCACAGCATACAGAAAGACGTCCCCAGCAAACAGGCATCAGAGCTGGGTGGGAATGCTGCAGGTCTGCACAGTGCCTTCTGGTACCATGAAAGCTAGCCCTCCAGGAGGAGGCTTTCAGGTCAGAGTCAGCTTGAGCCTCTGAGCCTTGTGTCTGGAGTGTTTGGTGTCTTCAGTAATAGGGTCTTACCTTCCACTTCTAGGGGGACAACCAAGGACAGTAGCAATAGCCTATGAGGTAAGTATATAATGCCCCAGAGCAACTACCAAAATGAAACAGATAAAATATACAATTGATACAGTTAAAATATAGTACGTGTGTATTAAAACAGGACACTTAAAATGTTCCAATAATGCCAACATAGGCAACTAAAGAAAATAGAGAGGCAACAACATCTAAGGCAAATAAATGAATAACCCCCCAAGAAAATAAATAACAAAATGGTAGGCACCCAGACCTCAGGAGGAACGGGATAGACAGACCCCCCAACAGATGGACACTTCTGGAAGGACTGAGGTATATATCTTTATGAGTGGTTACACATATTTCTAATTTTAAAAAAGTGTTTTTGAGACGGGTTATTACTGTGTAGTTGGCCTTAATCTCATTTTGTAGACCAGGCTAACCCAGAGATCTGACTGCCTCTGCTTACCCAGTGGTGAATTACAGGTGTGTGCATTGCCACACCTGGCTGGCTTGATTGTGTGAGTGTGTGTGTGTGTGTGTGTGTGTGTGTGTGTGTGTAGAATTTACTAGAATTGATTCTCTCCTTCCACATGTGGTTCCAAGGAATTCTACTCAGGGTGTCTGGCTCCACAGCAAACACCTTTACCAGCTGATCCACCTCCCCCTGGCCCATCACTTTTTGAGACAAGGTCCCTCACTGAACCTGGAGCTCACAGATTGGCTATAATCAGTCTAACTCACTCCAGGCACCCACCCGTCTTTGCCAACCCAGCACTGGGATTACAGGCACGTGCTGGCTTTACAAGTAGGTTCTGGGGTCCTACCCAGGTCCATGCTTGTGGGGTATGCGCATGATGGACTGAGCCACTTTCCCAGCTCCTATACACATATTTTTTACACATGCATGGAATACTTTGATACTGCAAAAGAATTGCCTCCATCAGGACACCACCATTTTAAGTGAGGTTGAGCATGGGTCCATTGTGTGTGTGGGGGGCGGGGGGGGGGGGGCCGGTCCCACATTCATTTACCCCAGGGACTCTTGAGGAGTGAGGGATAAGAGATTTAGATAGAAATATAGAGGAGAGAGACAGAAACACAGGATAGAATCGAGAGGGCCTGGGTCAAAACCCACCAGCCCCTTCTGTCTCTACTAAAGGGCTTTTAGAGGAATGCCAAGGGGTGGGGCAAAAGACCTCCCCCCAGCACAGCCAAGGGCAGACCATCCCAGACACCTGATGACCACGCACATGGTCAAGCCATCCCCTAATGCAGCCCTGCTGTGTAAAGCAAGCTCACATCTCAATAGGAAGCTTTTGTGGGCTCCCACAGTCCATGTGCATAGAGAACCCCATTTTTGTTTGGGAGATGAAAGCCACAGGAGAAACAAAAATGGGGTTGGGAGTAGGGAGAGTAGCCTGATGCCGGCTTGTTGGTTTGTTTTTTAAAGCCCTGACATGCTGCCCTCTAGAGGCAGAATAAAAGGTCTGGAAAGAGCCCCACTTCTAAGACGGTCACCACACCACACGTTATTTGGGGATGCCTTCAACCGACCATCCTCAGTGTTAGTCGAATAAGGATAAGGATGTAGGCAACGATTGGCTCTCACCGTGTAGCCCTGGCTGCCTTAGAACTTGCTGTGTAGACCATGCTGCCTTCATACTCGCGTATACCTACCTGTCTGTGTCTCCTCGAATGATGGGATTAAAGGCATGTGCCACCACGCCCGCCCCACTCCTCACCCTGTTTAAAAAATACTATTTCTTCCGTGTGTAGGGTGTGTGCCTGCCACCTGTCTTCTCCCTATGCCTGGATCAGGCTGATGCTAGGCATTGGGCTGGTATAAACTGGCAGAAGGTCTCCTCTGCAGAAGGCAGACCTGAATCCCAGAACTCTGGGGAATAGATGGCGAAGGTTGGTGTCCAGCTGTTTGAAGGTCCCGAAAGTGGGACAAGGGGGTCTGAATATTAACATATCAGCCACCAGAGGGCAGTGTTGGATTTCATCAACGGCCCAGATAAGTCCGCCTCCGTCCCTGGAAAGTGCACAGAGCTTGGTTTTCCTCAGCCCAGGCTTCTTTTCTGAGATATCTAAAAGTACCTCAAATTCTTGAGCCGCTGTGTGAAGAGACAGCATCCAGCAGCCTTGTAGCTGGTCTCGGCTACCTGACTGGTGGGGATTTGGGGAGAAATACCCGGATCGGCCACAAGAGGGAGATAGGGAGCTGAGCTCTGCAAAAGGCAAGCTTGGTGATGCATGGCTGGAAACCCCAATGCTCAGGAGACAGAGGCTGGAAGATCACCCAAATTAGGGGCCTGCAACACCCTGACTCAAAATAGAATAGGGGCAGGCAGGTTACATAGTGAGAACCTGACTTTGAAATAAAATAAGGAGCAGGGGCCTGGTTTTATATAAAGAGAGATGGTTAAGCTATACTGCTCTTACAGAGAGGACCTGAGTTCTGTTCCCAGCGCTGTGCTCACAACCACCTGTAACTCCAGCTCCAGGGGATCCCATGCCCTCTTCTGGTCTCTGTGGGCACCTGCACTCACATGGTACATATCTACATGAAGACACACACACACACATATTAATTTTTAAAATTAATTAGCTTATTTATTTATTTATTTATTTATTTATTTATTTATGGTTTTTTGAGACAGAGTTTCTCTGTGTAGCCCTGGCTGTCCTGGTACTCACTCTGTAGACCAGGTTGGCCTTGAACTCAAGAAATCTGCCTGCTTCTGCCTCTTCAGTACTGGGATTAAAGGCCTGCACCACCACCTGGCAATAAAATATTTTTTAAACAAGTCAGGAATGATGACAGGCCTTTTTAATCCCAGCACTCGAGAGGCAGAGGCAGGAGGATCTCTGAGTTCAAGGCCAGCCTGGTCTACATTGTGAGTTCCAGGACAGCCAGGGCTACACAGAGACTGTCTCAAAACAACAACAACAACAACAATGATGACAACAAAACCATTAAAAAAAAACAACAGGGTGCTGGAGAGATGGCTCAGCAGTTAAGAGTTCTTGTTGGTCTTCCAGAGGACTTGGGTTTGATTCCCAGCACCCACACAGTGGCTCACAACTATCTGTAACTCTAGTTCCAGAGCATATAACACCCTTTCTGACTTTCATGGGCACCAGGCACACACATGGTAGACATACCTACTTGAGGCAAACTCTCATACACATAAAAGAAAAACAATAAATCTAAATAAAGTAAAATAAAAAGAACAGGACTGTTTGTGCTTATTGATTTCAAAGGGCTAATGAGCATGGCTATGCCAATGGGTCGGCGTTTTGTTAGGTCGCAGAACAGGGCCAGAGCTCCTGAACAACTTAAAGGCGCCCACATAGCAAGCAAGGCACACAGCATCAAGAGAGACCTAGTGACCACCTTGCCGCCACGGGCCCTGGGAAATTACAGGCATCTTGGCAAAGGCTTTGGACTTGGACCTCCACAAGAGAGAATACTAGCCTGCTTGTCCAGCCTCAGGAAACTGAACACAAGCTGGACCCAGGGCTGTTTTACTTCCCCCGTTCTCTTCTAGAGCATTCACCACCGGGTACAGCTGCTCTGAGTGTGCGCTCACTGCCTCCCTCTACTGGAGACTAAGAGCCAAAGCAGGGCTGTGTCTCTTCCTTGGGGCGTGACTAAGGCGTGCTCAGCTTATACTGCAGTAGATGCTCCTGAGTGAGTGAATGAACTACGTGCGACAGGTAGATGTGGAGCGCTAAAGAGGATCCGTGCCCAGAGCCCAGCAGCCTGGGCAACTGGTCTGCTTCCAGCTGTTGCCTCTCTGGCCCGGAGAGTTGCCTTGCTCATGAGTCTTTGCACCTGGGGTCAATCCCCTCCTAGAAGCATGGTTTGACCTTCATTCCATATCACCGCGGAGAGTCCAGCCTGCCCATTCAAAAGGTGCTGAGGGTTCTAGGGTAACCCCGTAAGTTGCCCCCCTTCCATTCTTCACAGTATCTGAGCTCCTTCCTAGACATCTGAGAAACGGGAAGCACTATGATGTATGGTTTGTTTTGAGTAGGACGGTGAAAGACACGACCCCTTTTCTTCCAAGACAAAAGCTCCTGTCTGCTCTAACTCCAGGTTGCTCCCACCTCAAACCAGCACAGTGGAGGATGAGCACTAGGTGCAAAGTACATTTCCAGGGTGAGAAAAGAACAGGGCTGGGGACTTTCAACCTTACTATGAAACAGGTCCAAGAGAAAATGTCACTTAGGCCAACAGTCTAAACAGCAAAACCCACGTGCCGGTCACTCAACTCAGAGTGCATTTCCTGCCCCGCCCCCCACCCTGGGGTTCACATCCCCTCCCACCAGGAGACACGATGTTGGGATTTTCTCTTTCTTTTCCTTTCTTCTCCCCTGACCGGGAACCTCTCTCTGTCTTGACACTGTCTTGAGACTCAAACTCAAAATGTAGTGGAGGAGCACTTGAACCTCTGACCCTCCCGCTTCCACTTCCTAAGCGCCAGGATTGCAGGCATGCACTACTACATTCAGTTTTGTGCAGTGCAGGAGATCACACCTGGAGCTCCGTGCGCACCAGGCAGCACTCTGCCAGCTGAGCGACACCCCCAGCCCCTCCTTTTAGTTAATCATTTCTTTGTTATTCTTTCAAGTTTCGTCACATATGCAAATATCCTAATATTATATATTATTTTATTTTGCTGATGGGGGGGCCCGCAGTGAACTTTTTTTTGTTTCTTTTATGTGTATGTGTGTTTTGTCTGCATGGATGTCTGCACTACATGCGTGCCTGGTGTCCTCGGAGGCCAGAAGAGGGAGGGCATCAGATCCCCTGGAACTGGAATACAGACTGTTATGTATTGAAAGCTATTGGGGTTCAGCCCCTCAATAGCTTTCCCCAGAGCTCCAGAAGAGATGCTACCAGCAGCAAATTAATCTGAGGGATATTCTAGTAAATCTATGTTCACAAAACTCTTTAGTCCATACACTGTATTCTTCTGAGTCAGTTCTCTCTCTACATGGCTTCTATTCTGCACTCTTACTTAGCGTCTTTCTCGCCTGATTTCTCTCTACATTTATCTGCTGTCCCCTCTATGTGCTATCTAAATTCCTTCATCTAGTTCTGCCCCATCTAGGTTCTCATCCATCTAGTCCTTTCCCATCTTAGCTCCTCTCCATCCTTAGTTCCTCTCTATAACCTTCTAAGTTCTCTCTCTCATTCTTTCCCATCCAGCTCTTTCCCATCTCCTTAGTTCTTCCCATCTTATTCTCACCCACCTAGTTCTTCCCCATCTGGCTCTTCCTCATCTTCCATCTTGTTCCTCTAGTCCTTTCTTCTAGCCCTCCAATCTAGTTCTTTCCCATTTCAGTTTGTTCCTCTCCAATTCTTACCTATTAGTTCTTCATTTCTCTTTTTTTTTTTTTTTTTTAGTTTTTCAAGACAGGGTTTCTCTGTGTAGCTTTGTGCCTTTCCTAGAACTCATCTGTAGACCAGGCTGGCCTCGAACTCACAAAGATTCTCCTGCCTCTGCCTCCTGAGTGCTGGGATCAAAGGCGTGCGCCACCACTGCCCGGCTCATTTCTCTTTTCTCTTCTCTGTCTCATCCTCAAGTTCTGAAAATAAAACTGCCTTTTATCCCTTTGGCCCTTATCTCTCCAAGCTATCTCTGTTCCCGCTATTTCTGGCAGGGGTGGGAGTGGGGTATGGGGGAAGTGTCCTCAGTCGCTAGGCAACTTGGTTAGGCAACTACCATTACAGCTGGATGTGCCTGTAAGTTGGAACCCTTTAGTTCTGAGTTAATTGTTAAGGGTGGACCTAAAACTAGAGATAAGACTTTGGAAAGGAGAAAGTTAAGCTTAATTAGCACATCCGCCAGGCCTTCTCAAACAGATAGTCTGGATGCTTAAGTCTGTTCTTAGAGAGTACAGAGGTATCTCTGATAAGATACTTCATCTGTCCGTCTGGGGATGGTCCTGGCCCGATGCTGCTAATAACAATAATGACAGAAAGGCCTGAAATTAGGGGTCCTGGCTGTGTCATTGCATAGAAAGTTACCTAAATATTACATTCGTAGAGGGGAAATGGTGCCCAATGAATGATGGAAAAGCTACAATAGCACATCAGAAATTCATAGCAGGAAATAGCCAATAATCAAAAGCCAATATCACCAAGACTCCTTGAACCTCAGCTTGACCTCTGGAAGGCCCTTGGCTTCTTCCAGGTATGAGCTTGTCATAATCAGCTGAAATCCTACTTCATATCATTGCGGCTTGCAGCAGTTATGAGATGTCATTCCAGTGCTGGAAATGGAACCTGAGTCCTCCGGAAGAGCATCTGGTGTTGTGGGAGATTTGTTAGCTCTGTCCCCTGAAACTGTCAATAAACTGAACCTTGATTCAGAGGACAGAGTCCACGCTCAGCTGACCAGAATAAACCATAGAGGTTTTTGTTTGTTTGTTTGTTTTGTTTTTGGGAGGGTGACTCAGATGGGAAGAGAGGGACACATGGAGGAAGGGGAGGGGCTTAGGAGTTTCTCAGGCCCTTTTGGATCTTGGGAAAGCAGAGAGGAGGGTCAGCTGGGGTTTTCTCCATCACTTTTTGGATCTACCAGGTTCATACTCTACTATCTGACTCCCAAGTTTTTATTAATAATATAATAATTTAGATAATTGTTACATTCCAGTGCTCTTAACTGCTGAGACATCTCTTCAGCCCCCAGGTGCTGTACTCATGATATTTGAAAGAATAGGGTTCCCTAAGCCACCTCCTCTTCTGGATCTGGGATAGAAATTGCAAGAGGGGATGCTCAGTGTATTGGAGACTGAATTGAGGCAGGGACTTTCCAGCAGCTGCAGGCTCCTCTCTTCCTCTCCTGTTCTTGCTGGGTGGGTGGTCCAGGGCTTCTTACTCCTTGGAGGCCATGTAGGCCATGAGGTCCACCACCCTGTTGCTGTAGCTGAGTTCTTTGTCATACCAAAAAATGAGCTTGACAAAGTGGCTTTTGAGAGCATTGTCACCCATCACCAAAGGAGAAAGACTGTTGCTCTTAAAGTTGCAAGGGACAGCCTGGTCCTCAGTATAGCCCAGGATTCCCTTTTGAGGTCCCCCACATATCTGCTACATTAATTTTTTTTTAACTTTTTTTGCATTAGTGTTTTGCCTGCATGTATGTCTGTGTGAAGGTGTCAGATCTTGGAGTTACAGACAGTTGTTAGCTGCCATGTGGGTGCTGGGAATTGAACCTGGGTCCTCTGGAAGAGCAGCCAGTGCTCTTAACTGCTGAGCCATCTCTCCAGCCCTTTATTACCTTTTTGATGTCATCACATTTGGCAGCTTTCTCCAGGCAGTGGGTCAGATCCATGATGGACATATTGGAATGTGGAAGGACTAATGAATGCAGATCATTATGGGACAGGCAAGATAAACCACTGCCATCAGGAAACGCCTTAGGGGGCCTCTCACAGGCCCCCATGTCAAATTTGGTTCAATCATTCCCTGTCAGCGTTAGGGAAACTCATCCACAGAACAATTAAAAGACTTAATGTCTATTGTAAAAAACCATAGTGCTCTGGATGACAGCTTCAGTAGATAAAACAAAATTTTCAAGAGAGAGCACAAAACAAGTATTTTGACAAACTTCTATAAATGATCAAAGACCAAAGCTAAAAATACAAATAAATGGCATTGTGATCAAAGGTTTATTAGACACAGGTGTGGATGTAACAAGAATTTCACCAAAATCTTGGCATCCAGATTGGCTCTTCAGGAGATAAATATTCAGCTTCTAGGAACTGGAATTTTATCTCAGATAAAACAAAGCATAAGATGGGTCTAGTGTATAGGTCCAGAAGGACAGATAGGAAAGTTAAAGCCATGTATGGCTAACATAGCAATAAATTTATGGGGATGTGATTTGTTACAACAATGGAATACCCAGATTAACATTCCTCTAAACTCAGAAACTAACCATAAATTAACGTATGCTTCTGAGGAAAATATTAAAAGGTATTGTCAAGAACAGTCACTGACTGTTCAGGTTGTACATAAGCAGGGAACAACAGCTGCTGATCTTTCAAAGGTACCCAAAAACCCTACCTTTAAAATGGTTAACTGGGGGTTGGGGATTTAGCTCAGTGGTAGAGCTCTTGCCTAGCAAGTGCAAGGCCCTGGGTTCGGTCCTCAGCTCTGGAAAATAAAATAAAATAAAATGGTTAACTGACAAATCTGTCTGGGTGGAACAATGGCCTTTGACATCAGAAAATTTACAGGCATTAGAACAGCTGATACAGGATCAGCTAAATGTTCAACATATTGAAGCATCAACCAGTCCTTTAAATTCTCCTATATTTGTCATTAAAAAGAAATTTGGAAAATGGAGAATGGTAACAGATCTAAGAGCTATTAATAAGGTGATCTAGTTAATGGGCTCTTTAGAGCCTAGAATTCCCCTGCCTTTTCTATTACCTAAAGGATGGCCTATTATATATAGTAATTGAGTTAAAAGACTGTTTTTTAGCCGGGTGGTGGTGGTGCATGCCTTTAATCTCAGCACTCAGGAGGCAGAGCCAGGTGGATCTCTGTGAGTTTGTGGCCAGCCTGGTCTACAGAGTGAGATCCAGAACAGGCACCAAAACTACACAGAGAAACCGTTACTCAAAAAAACAAAAACAACAACAAAAAAAAAAAAAAAGAAAGGAAGAAAAGACTGTTTTGGTTTTTTTTTTATACCTTTACAAGAACAGGATAGAGAAAAATTTGCTTTCATGGTGCCTACTTATAATAATTCTCAGCCTGTTAAAAGGTATCAGTGGAAAATTCTATTCCACAAAGGATGTTAAATAGCCCCACTTCCTGTCAATATTTTGTATAACAACCATTGGAAATAATTCATAAACAGTTTCCTCAATCTATAATTTACTACTATATGGATGATATCTTACTAGCTAATTCAGACTCAGATACCTTAGGGGAAAAATATTTGAAGAGGTAAAGAAAATTGTGCCTTGTTGGGGAATACAAATTGCTGAAAAAATACAAAAAGGAGACTCTATTAATTACCTTGGATATAAAATAGGTTTACAAAAAATTCAACCACAAAAAGTACAAATCAGGAGAGATCAATTACAAACTCTTAATGATTTTCAAAAATTGTTGGGAAATATTAACCAGCTATGACCCACAATTGGATTGACAACTCAAGAACTAAGTAATTTATTTCAAACCTTTCAAGGTGATAAGGACTTAAATAGTTCAAGAAAATTATCATCTGAGGCTGAGAGAGAATTAGCTCTCAGGACTTGACCATTATCTCAATTTTATTCTAAAGATGCCATCAGCCCCAGAGAGCAGGAACTAATTTTAAGAACATGATGCCTACATTCTCAAGAGGCAGGGTAGGTGGTTTTTGTTCACTTGCTGGATTATGGATGTTTATCATTGTTTATGGGGGTTAGTTGCAAGTTTTTGTTGGTCATAGTCAGAGAGGAAACTAAGCAAAGGGGATTAGATTCAGGGATTTTGTTCTGAAAAGAAAAGGGGGATATAGGAATGATAGGATAAAAGCGTAGATTATTGAATTTACTTTAAACTAAAAGAAGCAACTACTAGTCTTAAATATTTTATATTGGTATGGATTTTTGTATATTGATACAAGTTTAAGATTATTTTTGTTATACTATATATAGTTTCCACTCTTGTTTAAGGTATTTTGTGTATTGATACAAATTTAAAGTTATTTTTGTTTTAACAAGCTATATATATATATATGTTTCTACTCTTGTTCAAAGTATTGTATCTATGCAGCTCATTTTAAAATATAATGTAAAGTTCTAGTCCTTAAAGGCTCTTGTTACAAACTGTTTAAGATAATTAAGAAACATAGGTTAGCAGTACGTCATTTATAACAACCAAATTTGTGGCCATGTTAGGTATGTTCTCAAGGTCAAACAGAGATCTATTTTAGATAGACAGATGGTCTTCAAACACTTCAGAGACCTACAGAATATGGATGACATTTAAGATGTTTTAATAACATAAGGTTTTTCATGACTGTGAGACATATCTTCTCCTGGCAACACCAATTTACTTCAAAAAGGGATAATGGGCATCAAAAAACTGTTATATGGAGTTTGCACTCATTGTGGCAAAGTTAGCCACTAGGCAAGAAATTGCCCTTGCCTTGACTGCTAACAGGACACGCAGGACACAAAAGAAAGTGACTGCTGAACTTTGTCAAACAAGGTAGAACAGTCCTTCAAAATTCCTACTTAACAGAAAAGTCTGTCAGATATTCTAGGCCTGTAGGTCAAAGATGGATGTTTCAATGTTGCAGAGGAAACTTGGGTGACTGTCCAGGCAGCCAAATGTCTCTGTTATTTCTATAGTTTTGGAAGTTCTTTGCTCTACACTTCCTATTTACTCAGGTGATAGTATATCCTTCTTGAGTCTCTGATGGGGTCGAAGTCTAGATAGTTACAGTTTTCCTTGTTACCAAATTCAGAAAAGAAACTCACAAAAGAGGTGTAAAGTGTATAAGGTTGAGAGACATAAAAGCTTAAATTGTTTATCTAAGAAAATGTTTTGAGGTCTAAAAAGATAGTTTTGGATTGGTAATACAAGTTAGGATAAAAAATGGTTTAAGTATAAAACTTTGTACTCACCCAAATAGGATAGATAATAGAGTAATTTCTCCAAATTTGCCAAATGCAAATGAACTATACATTGTAAATGTAATTCTTACCTGATAATTGTTCTCATTATATATAGTTTTACTGTGTCATAGTTAAACCCTTCCTTTTTTTTGTTTGTTTGTTTGTTTTTCAAGACAGGGTTTCTCTGTGTAGCTTTGGAGGCTGTCCTGGATCTCGCTCTGTAGACCAGGCTGGCCTTGAACTCACAGAGAGCCTCCTGACTCTGCCTCCCGAGTGCTGGGATTAAAGGCATGCACCACCACCGCCCAGCCCTTTCCTTTTTATTTAGACAAAAAGAGGAAAATGTTGCAGACTACTTGTTTACACTGTGAAGATGTGTCTTTGCCAAGGTGCCTTCTGATTGATTTAATAAAAAGCTGAATGACCAATAGCTAGGCAAGAGAGAATAGGTGGGACTTCAGGGCAGAAAGAGAGGAAGTTAGAGGGATGAGCCTAGGTGCAGGAGAGCTGCCAATGGGATGTGGAACAAGTCGGGGCAGAGGAAAAGTAACTGAGCCACATGATAGAATAGATTAATAGAAACAGATTAATTAAGATATAAGAGCTAGTTAGAAAAAAAGCCTGGGGCTGGAGAGATGTCTTAGTGGGTAAGAGCACTGACTGCTCTTCCAGAGGCCCAGGGTTCAGTTCCCATGCACCCACATAGCAGCTCACAACCATCTGTAACTCCAGTTCCAGGGGATCCGACTATACTCACACAGACATGCATGCAAGCAAAGCACCAATAAAATAAATTAAAAAAAAAAAGAAAAAAGAAAAAAAAAGCCTAAGCTGAGGCCCAGCTTTCGTAATTAATAACAAGTCTACCTGTCGTTATTTGGGGTTGGTGGAGAAGAAGAAAGTCTGACTACAACTCCATCATGTCCTTCTTTTCCCAAACTGCTCCACCACCCCTGCTAAGCACATCCAACTGAGCAGAATATTCTCAAGCAACCACACCAGTGGTTCCAGGAGATCCATTGTTTAACAGCATAAAACAAATTAATAATCAACTGAACTGGAACCTTTGGAATCTCAACCTCCTCTGCCATCCCACCCCCAACACACCCACCTCTCATGTGATGTAATTCAATGTAATGCTGAGGTTTTGGGAGTGTATGGCCAGCGGTGTACATGCAAGAAGCCCTGGGCTTAAGCCTGAGCATCCAAAAAGATTGCTATAGGATATTAGAAATATTCAGAGGTAATCTGAGTAAGGTGTGGCCTTTAGTTAATGGTAAATAATCAGTATCTGCGCACCACGCTTACAGTGTAGGGAAATTTGCATAGGTGGGGATTCTTCTACTCTAGGTGAATAATTCTGTTTAAATCTAAAATCATCCCTGAATTTAAAACTTCACTTAGGCCTGGAGAGATGGTTAAGAGCATTGGCTGCTCTTGCAAAGGACCCAGGTTTCACCCTCAGCACCCACACGTTGGCTCACCGTTGTCTGTAAATTCCAGTTCTAGGGGATCCAATACCCTCTTGTGGCCTTTTCCAGGACCAGGCATGCCTGTGGTGCACAGACATATATGCAGGCAAAAAATGTTCGTATACATAAAATAATAAATTTTTAAAAATTTATTTAAGTGGGAAACGATGGCATATACCTGTAATCCCAGCATTTGGGGGATTGAAGCAGGAGGAGCCAGATATTTCAAGGTCAACCAACATAGTCATTTCAAGACCAGCATGGGTTACATGAGACCCTGTCTTGAGGAGGAGCGGGGTAGGGGAGATGGGGGGGTGGGGGGTGGCGCTGATGATTAGAAAAAGACAAAATTGTCTGTTTTAGGCAAGGCCATAACTGGCTCCTGGCTAGGATTCCTTTAGAGCATATGCTGGACTGAAATTCTGGGTCACAGGGTGCATGCACCTGAAACGTTGGCTACTAGGAACTGAGGCTCAAAAGTACCAATTTATTCCCTCGAGTGATGTCTCAGAATTCCTTTTACTTCACGTCCTGGGCAGACGTGTAATATCTGACTTTCTGATTTCTGCCAGTCATGTGGGTGGGAAGTGATATCTCCCTGTGGTTTAATTTTGAATTTCCCTGGCAACTAACTCAGTGTTCATCTCTTCCTGTGTTTATTGGCCATTTGCATTTCCTGTTCTGGGCAATGCTGATTCATGTCTTTTACTTTTTTTTTTTTTAAATCTTTTTCTGATTAGTTAAGAGAACTCCGTGACACTTTCTGGAAATGTATCCATTGTCTTCAATATTCCCTAGCTTGTGGCACATCTTCACAAATGTCAAACTGGATGATGTTGAATGAGGTGATCTTTTCCTTCATAGTCTATCCTGGGAGGGCTTTCACCCATTAATTCCTCCATTCTGGGTGGGAGGGCCTGCTCTCCACCACTCCCAGCTCTCCTTTAGCCTTTCCTGGGTCCTTGGAGGTGGACCTCAGTGGATAACATAAATGAACTCTTTTTCTTTTTAGACTCCTTTTTTAAAAATTTATTTATTTATGTTTTATGTATGTGCACTCTCTACATGTATACCTGCATGCCAGAAGAGGGCATCATAATAACCACCTATTATAGATGGTTGTGAGCCACCATGTGGTTGCTGGGAATTGAACTCAGGACCTCTGGAAGAGCAGCCAGTGCTCTTATCCTCTGAGCCACCTCTCCAGCCCCCTTTAGGTTCCTTTGTTAATTATGTTTGCTTAGCCTGGGGTTGGAGGGCACAAGTGGAGACTGGAGGTTCACAGTCGATTCTCCCGCTCCACCATGTGGGTACCAGGGGCGTCAGTTTCAACAGCAAACGCCTTGGTTCACTGAACCATTTCACTGGTCCATTACCCACTCAAAACAAAAACAACAACAACAACAACAAAAGTAAGAGTTCCTTGTCCGTAGATTTGACGCTGGGTTGGATGCACTGAGCAGCGATTAAAGGGTGGGAGGACCGTGGAGTCAGGATGTTCGTCTTTGACTCCTCACAAAGTCATTGCAGGCTGACCAGGTGTCTTAATTGGAAGTCCCAGTGCCCATGAAGTACTCATCCACACATAACTCTGTACCCCCGAGTCTCAGAAGTAAGTGCCTCTTCTGGTACCACTCCTGTGGTTAATGGCCCCAGATAGGTCCCTTTCCCCACATCCTGTTCTCATTTTTAGGAGTACCCTCATTAACCACTCTCCTCAGGTTATTCAGTGTGATGGCTCATTCTGATGGTCAACTTGACACAACTTAGAATCACCTGGAAAGGGAGTCTCAGTGTGGAACTGTCTAGTTCCTGGCCTGTGGCCATTGGGGGGTTGTCCTGATTGATGTGGGAAGACCCGGGCTGAAAGTGGCAGCGCCAGTCCCTGGTTCTGAGCTCTCTCTCCACTGTAGGGCAGAGGTTAGCTGAGTGCTAAGCATGCATGCATTCGTCTCTCTCTACTCTTTAAAAGAAAATGGTTCTTTGAGAATTTCAAACAACGTGTTTTGATAATATTCAACCCTCCCCAACTCCTTCCAGATCTACCCCATGGCCTACCCACCAAGATTTGTGTCCTTTTTTTTTTTTTTTTAATTTTTAACCCATCAAGCCTAGTTTGTGCTGTCCATATACTCCTGGATGGGTGGCCTTCCCCTGGAGCGTGGCCAACTTACCGGGGGTGACACTCTTACAGAAAACTGACTTTTCATTTCCCAATGCCTATCAGTTGCCAACAGTTCCTCTGCTAGAGGAGAGACTTGGTGCCCATCACTCTTCTCCACGATGAAGGTTGGTCAGGCATGGATTTGCACAGGTCTAGTGCATGCTGTCACACTGTGTGAGGTCACATATGTAGCTGTTCTACTGTGTCTGGGAGACCATTTCCCCGTAGTCACCCACTTCCTCTGGGTCTTAGCTCTCTCCACCCCCTTTTCTGCGATGATCTCCGAACCTTGGGAGGGGGTGTGTGATATAGATGTCCCATTTAAGGCTGAGCATCCCACAGTCTCTCATTCTCTGCACCTTGACCACTTGTGGATCTCTGTGTTAACCACCAACTACTGCCAATAAAAGTTTCTCTGATGAGCTGAGAGATGCATTAACCTATAGGTATAATGATAAGTCATTAGGAGTCAGCTCAATGCTACAGCTGTGGATAGATGGGTCATAGTTCCTACGATTATTCTGCTAAGTAGATGTAGTATTAAATTGATTATCTCTCTTCTTGACTGGATGTGATGTCCCGAGCTATTTCTGCCTCCGTGGCTTCTCTGCAATGATGGGCTGTAACCTGGAATTGTGAGCTAAGATAAACCCTTTCTCCCCTGAGTTCCTTTTTGTCAGAGAATTTTATCACAGCAGCAAAATGACACTAAGACATCCAGTGTAAAGATTCTAGCCATGTCTTGCTAGGAGTGCTCGCCCAGACGGTAACTTGTGAGAGCTGACTCTCTTTCTGCCATGTGGGATCCAAGGCTTGAACTTCAGTCATCAAGCTGGGCCAGCCCTGAGCCATATCACCAGCTCAAATCTCCCTTTTAGTAGATAGTCCTTCTAGCGGTTCTGTTTCTCCAGAAAACCCTGACACAGGAAGGAAGACTATAAAAGGACATCATATGTCATCAGGGAATTTCAACTTAAAGCCAGATACCATTACACACTTATTAGAATGGCCCAGATCCAAAATCCCTCCAACACCAGATGCTGGTGACAATGTGCGCCGACAGAAACACTTATTCATTGCTGGTGGAGACGCAGCATGGTGCAGGAAACAGTGGGCAGTCTCTTACAGAACTAAGCATGCTTTTACAGACTCCACAGAGTGTGCTCTTTGCTGTCTATCCAAATGAGGGGAAAACGTACATTGATCGAAAAACCTACATGCGGATGTTCATAGAGGTCTCGTTTATAATTGCCAAACCCGGAAGCAATCACAATGTGTGCTCAGTGGATGGATGCCCACTGTGGAGAGCAGTAGAGGAAGGCACTCAGTGTTGACCTCTAGCCTCTGCACATACTCACACACATGCTCGTGTACACACGCACACGTTGCACAGAGAGAGAAGAAATAAGAGACAATGGAGATGTATCTCTGTGGTAGAGTGCTGACTTAGCATGTTCAAGGCCTTGAACTCTTGTCTGGGGAAGGCAGGGGAGGGGAAAGGGGAGGAAGGGTTCATCCTAAAAGGCGTGGAGGGCCGGAAATTTGTGAGTTCAAGTTCAAGGCCAGCCTGGGCTATATAGAAAAACCCTGTCTAAACACAGACACACACAGACACAGACACACAGACACACACAGACACACAGACACACACAGACACACACACAGACACAGACACAGACACACACACACACACACACACACACACACACACACACAGCCCAAATATGAATTACTAAGTGAAAAAGAACCAACCTGAAAAGTCTATATTTGCGTCATTCCAGAAACATTCTAACTGTTGACACAGTACAATAACAGTTGTTGTCAGTCCTTGGGGACAGGCAGGAACGAACAGGCGGAGCACAGGTTTCTAGGTCAGTGAAATGACTGGGTCATTACACATTATGGGTCGCTGTGTTTTGTGGGTCTCTCTACCCACGAAATGTACACCACCAAGAGTGAGTGGAGTAAACTATGAACTTGGAGTGATAATCATAGGTCAATGTTGGGTCAACATGTTGTGTGACAATGGGCTGAAAATGATGACTACCAGGACTGGAGAGATGGCTCAACAGTTAAGAGTGCTCGCTGCTCTGACAGGGGACCCAAGTCTGGTTCCCAGCACCTACATTAGGGGTTTCACAACCACCTATAACTCCAGCTCCTGGGAATCTGATGCTTCCAGCCTCTGTTGGTGCCTGCACCTAAGTATACATACCCTTACACAGACACATAACATACACATAAATACACAAAAAAAATCTTGGGGCTGGAGAGATGGCTCAGTGGTTAAGAGGTCCTCTTAACCTGTTGCAGAGGACCTGGGTTCCATTCCTAGCACCCACATGGCAACTCTCAACTGTCTGTAACTCAGGTTCCAGGGGGATCTAATACCCTCTTCTGGCCTCTGTGGGCATCAAGAATTCATGTGGTACTCAGACATACAAGTAGGCAAAGCACCCATACACATAAAAAATAAAATGCACATTAAAAAAAAAAGACTGCTGTACCAAAACAGGTAGAATAGTATACACAAAGGCACAAAGGATTCTGGGGATGTAACGTAGTTAGTAGAATGTAGTAGAGTGTTTACCCAGCATGCCTGAAGCCCTGGGTTCAATTCCTAACATGGCATGTACCAGGTATGACAGCACTACCTGCCATCTCAGCACTTAGAAGGTTATCCTTAACTATATTAAGAATTTGAGGCTAGCCTGGACTATATGAAAACATGTCAAAAAAAAAAAAAAGAAAGAAAGAAAAAGCAGAGTTAGCTGGGCGGTGGTGGTGCACGCCTTTAATCCCAGCACTAGGGAGGCAGAGCCAGGCGGATCTCTGTGAGTTCAAGGCCAGCCTGGTCTACAGAGTGAGATCCAGGACAGGCACTAAAGCTACACAGAGAAACCCTGTCTCAAAAAACAAAAAACAAAAAAACAAACAAATGAAAAAAAAAACCAAAACAGAGTTATGAAAACTCATGGGGTGTTCTAGAAAGAATAAGAGTCATTATTCATACTGTGTAATAACTCTTTGATAACTATTTTCCACCTAGAGTGTTTAATCCATAGGTGATTTTCCATCAGAATTTTAATTGAAAAATATATTTATCTTCCCAAAATACTACATTTTTTTTTGAGACAAAGCTTAACGATGTGACTTAGGCTGGCCTCAAACTCACCGTGTAGCTCAGACTGACATGAATTTCATGGCCTTCCTCCCTCAGCCTCCTGAGTGCTAGGATTGCAGGCGTGTGCCATGTCTCCAATCTAACACTGAAAAGTTCTTGTTTTGGTTCTTTAAATTCTTTTAGGTTTTTTATTTTATTTTATATGTATGAAATTCTTGCCTGCGTGTGAGTGTGTGTGTGTGTGGTGTGTGTACACCACATGCATTCCTGGTGCCTGCCAAGGACAGAATGTGTGGCAATCCAGTATCATGAGGACATCTCTTACACCCTAAGCGACTGGAACTTTTTTTCTGGACCTCACAGCTGAGTTAATAATACACCCTGAGGTCACTTATTCGGGCCTGGAAGCACACACCTTTAATCCTAGCACTTGAGAAGCAGAAGCAGGCAGATCTCTGAGTTTGAGGACAGCCTGGTCTAACAGAGGAAGTTCCAGGACAGTCAGGGTTACAGAGAGAAACCTTGTCTCCGGGTTGGGGGGAGACAGAGTGAAGCCCTTGGTTAAGGACAGACACACAGTAGGTGCAGGGGCAGATTCACAAGCCAGTCTTTAGGCAGGCACAGGTTCAGACTCATGCAGCAGACAGACAGGAGTTGGAAGACAGAAGGTACGGGGTCAAGAAGTAGAGAATCTGAATCAGGACACCTTCTTGGTTATATGACTCCAGGGGGAAGTTCTTTTGTTTCTTTTATTAAAGCGACACTGATGTGTTATTGGTGACTCAGAGTTAATCACTAATGTGTTTAAATTCTTGCATCCTCCAGACCTGGAGTCAGGGACGGTTAGGAGGCACCATGTGGGTGTTAGGACCTGAACTCAGGTCCTCTGCCAGCACAAGTGCTTGCAACCACTGAGCCATCACTTCAGACCCTGGGTTTGTGTCTTTGAGACGGGTCTCCTTATGTATCTTACTGTGCTTTGAACTTGAAGTTATCTTCCTCTCTCAGCTTTCCAAGCATGTACCACCATGCCTAGCTAGCAGCTCGCCTTTTCCAATGAAATAATGAAGGCAGTCAATGGAGAAAACTTGCTGTCGTTTGGACTTGAAAGGTCCACCCAGAGGTCCAGACCGAAGCTTATTCCCCAGCCTGTGGTGCTATTGGGGCATTCTGGGACTGTTGAAAGGTGGAGCCTAGTAGGAGGAAGTGACATCACTGGGGGCCCGCCTTTGAAGGGATTGTAGAATCCCACCCCTCCTCTTTCTTTCATTTCCCAGTCACCATGAGATGAACAGTTTCTTCTTTCATGCACGGCCACCATGATGTGCCTCACTACAGACCCAAACAACAGGGCCAGTCAACCAACGACTAACGCCTGCAAAACTGCGAACCCAAACAAATGCTTCCTTTGTAAAGTTAGTTCCCTCTGGTATTTTGCTACAGTCACAACAGAAAACCAACCTCAAGTCTCTAGGTTCATTCTCAATACAATTGCCCACTTGCTAAGGCACGCCTGTAACCCACGTCCCAGAAGCCTGAGACAGAAGGATAGCCGTTCCAAGACCTCTCTGAACTACAGAGTGAGTTCAAGGATAGCCTGGGCAATTTAGTGTGATGCTGTCTTAAGAAATAAAAATAAATAATTTCTTTATAATTTTATAAGAAAATTTTATAAAATTTGTAAAATAAAGCAGTCAATAAGAAACTCATAAAATAAGAAATTAAAGAGAGCTGGGGATGCAGCTCAGTGATTGAATGTGTCTAATGTGTGCAAGACACTAAACTCAATTCCCAGCACTAAGAAAGCAAGCAAGCAAATACAATTAATAGCATGTCAGAATTCTCTCTCTCTCTCTCTCTCTCTCTCTCTCTCTCTCTCTCTCTCTCTCACACACACACACACACACACACACACACACACACACAACTGGAGAGATTCTGAATGTCAACTAGGGGACTTTAACATATTATATAAACAAAGCAACAATCACATTAGCTATTCATGATCGGGAAGTATTGCTTTAAGTGTTACATCCTTAAATGGGGCATGGTGGTTCATGCTTATAATCCTAACACTTGGGAGGCCGACGCAGGTGAGTCATGAATTTGAGACCAGGTCCAAAAAATACATTGGACCCTGCATACTAAAATACCGACCTGCCCTGCAAGGTGGTCCCATTGATGCCATGGTGGCATGACTTGGGGGGATGGTAACCAACCGTGGTTTCTGATCCTATTTAAGGCACGCTCCACAGGGGGGAATGCATGTTTGCTCCTGTAAATTTGGTCCGGAGCCCACGGACCCAGAAATCATAGACCCTCCGGGAAACCTATTGTTTTACTAAATGGTCATGTAGTCAAACTGCCTTTCTATGTATGTTTCTACCCACAGATCAGTGCTGTTTTTAACTGTCATCAGAGAAGCTTGTTTTTGTAGTGAGCAGAGGCTGATACAGAGAGTCATAACTGCTCAAGTGCTGAGGATAAGTGGCTGTGCGTGTCTAGCCCTAAATGAGACCTCTATAGCACTCACACACACACACACCCCAAAGCTTAAGGAACAGGATGAAAGAGAGGGTGGAAGAATGGAGGAGCCAGAGAGTGGGGGAGGAGTATGTGACATGTTCTCTTCTGGACATGACGGGGCCATGGTCCTCATGAACTCATGGCAGCAGGTTATCTGCACAGGGTCAAGCCAATCCAAGTTTCGGCATGAACAGGGAGGGAAACGCTCAAGGCTCCTCCCTTAGATGAGGGTCTGTTGGTGGCTGATGGCTGCCGGGGGAGGGAGAGTAAATTGTCTTTGAGGATGGGGCACTGGTGGGGATGTGGAGGGCTCCACACTCATGCACATAGGGGCAACACTAACTGGACTCGGTGAAGTTATTGGAATTGGGAAGGAGGACATACTGGGGAGTAGATATGACCAAACTATATTGCATAGAGGTATGACATTCTCAAGGAAAAATATTATATTGAAAAAAATGAACACATAAGTAAGCATATAAATAAATAAGTAACAATTTAAAAAGCCAAGTACATTTTTTTTTAAAAAAAAAAAAACATACTAAAGAGCTGGGAGATGCTTTCGTGGGTAAGAGTGCTTGCCGTGGGAGCATGAGGACCTGAGTGTGAGTCTCTAGCACCCATGTAGAAATCCAGGCACGGCCATGCCTGCCTGTAACTCCAACACAGGGGCTGGTTGGGCAGAGACAGGAGGGTCATTGGAGCTGGCTGGCTGCCAGCCTAGCCAAAAAAGGGGAAACTCCATGTTCAGCAGGAGACCCTGTCTCAAAGGGTGAGGAGGAGAGTGACGGGGGAGGACGCCCAGCATCTGCCTCTGGCCTCCACAAGCTGTGCACACGCAGCATGTGCACACAGACATTTCATGGTGTTTTATACTTTAAGAAACAGGATGGGGGCTGGAGTGATGGCTCAGTGGCTAAGAGCACCAACTACTCTACCAGAGGACCCGGGTTCAATTCCCAGCACCCACATGACAGCTAACAACTGTCTGTAACTCTAAGATCTAACACCCTCACACAGACATACATGCATACACTAATGCACATAAAATAAAGATAAATAAATTGTTTAAAAAAAAAGAAACAGGATGAAGAGCTAGAGTTAAGATATAATACTCTAGGCCGGGCGGTGGTGGCGCACGCCTTTAATCCCAGCACTCGGGAGGCAGAGGCAGGCGGATCTCTGTGAGTTCGAGGCCAGCCTGGTCTCCCAAGCGAGTTCCAGGAAAGGCGCAAAGCTACACAGAGAAACCCTGTCTCGAAAAACCAAAAAAAAAAAAAAAAAAAAAGATATAATACTCTAAAATGTTCCTATTTGATAGGAAAATAATGAGGCTCCTGGGCATCATATGACATAGGAAAGAGCCTAAACGGTATTGGGCAACAGAGGTTTTTATGCCCAACAGTGACATGGGGACTCAGTGACCCTTGCAGCTTGAGCTGGGGAGACATGACACCCAGCTTCTTGGAGAACGAAATTCTCCAGGGCACAAGACCATCAACAAAAACATTCCTTCATGAACTGGCCTTGAGCCTGATTAGCCAAATTCTCCTTAGTTGGCAGAAATTAAGCTACAGGTTCCTACCCTGGACCCCTGTCAGGGGAAGCCTTAACACACATTTCAATTCTAGATCTAGTCTTGGAGGAAGGGCCCATATTCATATTCATTCATTCTCTCTCTCTCTCTCTCTCTCTCTCTCTCTCTCTCTCTCTCTCTTTCTCTCTCTCTCTTTCTGAAAGTGGAGGTCAGAGGTCAACCTCAGGTGTCCTTTCTCAGGACACCACCCACCTTGCTCTTTGAGACAAGATCTCTCATTGGTCCAGAACTCACCAGTTCATCTAGGTTGGATGACCAGAGAGCCCCAGGATCTGCCTATTTCTGCCTCTCAGTGCCAGGATTACACCTGTGCCCTCACCATGCCCAGCTTTCTCCAGTGGGTTTTGGATCTCGAACTCAGATCTTTATATTTGCACAGCAAGCCTCCACCTATGGAGCTGTTTCTCCATTCATTCATTCATTCATTCATTCGTTCATTCATCTCTCATTCATTCCTCTGCTGTTCGACTCTACTCATCTGGTCATACAGCTGCACAGGGAGATCCAGGCTCAGTCCCAGCCCCTGTCCCTGCTCCCAATATCTCTACCAAGTCCCGCTGGGTCACTTCCACCCTTGGTACTCCCAGAAACTCTAAGGAGCCGGGGGTGCTAGGCCAGCACTCCTCGGACCCTCCTCGGAACACCATGCAGGGATACTGCACACATCCAGCATTGGAAGAGATCAGTGGCAAACTGAATGAGAGCTGTACCTTTAGCTTTATTAGAATATCGCATACATTGCAATAAATAATAACTTACTGAGTCCTTAAGCACATCATAAATAATAGGGACATCTTACAGAATTAAATAAAAGCATACATCTATTTTTTCCTGGAGTAAACTGGAGGAGGCTTCTTCAGTGACCCTGACACCTGAGTCCCATCTCAACCGTTCTGCTTTCTGCTGATGTGGGATGGTAAAGTTGCAGCACACACGAAGCATTCGCTTTGCTTCTCAAGTTCAGTTACACTGAAAAAGACGGCCCGACATGTGGTTGGCCCCCATTCTCAGTGCAATGAGAGGTCCCTTTCCGTCCCCCAAATCTGGCTACTCCAGGCCCAGAGAGACGATCATGACACAATCTGATTCATACAAAAGAACGTAACAGTTAACCTCCTAGGAGTTGAGAGTAGAGGTGGGGTTACTGGAGGCGGGAGAGAACAGCAGGGAGTTGAGGGGAGGCTGATTAATGGGGACTAAACTGAAGTTAGGAGCAGGAAGCCCTAGTGTGGTATGCCTCATCAAGACAGTGAATGAGTAAGGGCTATCTCAAAGGGCCAGGAGAAAGGATGTTGGAGTGGGGTGTGAGATCCTCCTGCTTCCGAATGGATCAAGAGTTCAGAGTCATCCTTGGCTACACACTGAGTTCAAGGTCAGCCTGGGATACTTGAGACCCTGTCTCAAAAAAGGGGATGAGGGCTAGGGAATATAGCTCAGTTGACAGAGTGCTTGTGTAGCATGCACAGAGCCCTGGGTTCCATCCCAGCATCACAAAAACTAGTAATGATGGTGCATGCCTGTAAACTCATCATTCAGGCAGAGGAGACAGGAGGATCAGAAGTTCAAGGTCATCCTTGGCTACTTTACAAGTTTAAGGCCAGCCTGAGCTACAGGATTTTCTGTTATACACAAAAAGAATGTTAAATAATTTTATATGTAAATGATCAATGTTTGAAGACATAGATAGGTTTAACGTGACTACGTGATGTAAATATAAATGGAAACAGTGTATGGTAATCGTTAATTTGTACAGTTTTGTGGGTTTTATGCATCAGTTTAAAAATCAACTCGAGATCTGCAGTCCTGTCTTCATTGAGCCCGCTCAGTCTCAGTCTTCCATTGTCCACTCAGTACTCATCACACCAAGAAACTCTTGCAGGTAATCCAGGAACTGCCTCGTTCTCCGCCTCTCCTCGCCACACTGCTCCTGTGAAAAGAACCCATTGTCATCGGCTGCTGGAGAAGCAGGTGCAGCCAGACTCGCAGGGCTCCCGGGGAACTTACTTTTTGGCGGTCAATGTATTTCTTTATTAGTGACAAGTTTTGGAATAGCGTTTCCACGGTACCCCCACGGACAGTTTGATTCTTCAGTATGTCTAGCCCCTGGAAGATTTCTCCGATGCACAGCTGGTGCTGAAAGAGGAAGGTTATCAAAAACCAAGCAGAACAAGGTAGAGCGCTTGTTGTATCAGCCAGCCCACCAAGGACACATATTTCAAAATATCATGCTATGTGCAATGAATACATGCAATTTAAATGCATCCATGTAAAAAAAAATCAGGTCATCGGAGACATAGTGGTGCTTATCTGTAATCCCAGCATTCAGGAGGTGGGGGTAAGAGGATCAAGACTTCAAGGACAGCCTCTGATACATAGAGTTTGAGGCCAGCCAGCGCTCCATGAGACTGTTTAAAAAATCAAAACCCAAGTTAGGCTTTGAACTAACTGCCTCCATGGTTAAGATCACTGGCTGCTCTTCCAGAGGACCTGGGTTCAGTTCCCAGCACCCTTGTGGTGACTCACAACCATCTGAGTCCTGGGATTAAAGGTGAGTTGCACCACCAGGTGGTGGTGTGAGTTCGAGGTCAGCCTGGTCTACAGAGTGAGATCCAGGACAGGCACTAAAGCTACACAGAGAAACCCGTCTCAAAAAACAAACAAAACAAAACAAAATAAAAGGTGAGTAGCACCATATCCAGCCCAATATTTCTTTTGAAATTTAGGCTGGTGATTCTTTTCTATTTAGAATAATTAAATAATGTATTTTACACTAGAATAAAATATATTGCATATGTATGCAATATGCATTCATAGTCATATTAATTTAACTGTGTAGAAGTTACTAATAGAGGGCATTCATTCTATTCTTTATATCTACCAATCATCACCTAAGAATATAGCTCTCTGAGTGTGGTGATATATTGTGTACCCTAATAAAATTTGCCTGAAGATCAGAGAACAGAACAAGCCACTAGATTGAACATAGAAGCCAGGCAGTGGTGGCACACACCTTTAATCCTAGCACTTGGGAAACAGAGATCCATCCGGGTCTCTGTGAGTTCAAAGCCACCCTGGACTACATGGGATTGACTCAGTCTAGGGGAGAAAACAGAGCCAGGCAGTGGTGGCACACACTTTTAATCCCAGTACTGGGAAGAACACACTCCTTTAAACCCAGGAAGTGATGGCTGGGTGGAGAAAGATCCACATCTGAGCTGGAGAGGTGGCTCAGTGGTTAAGAGCACTTGATGCTCTTGCTGAGGACACAGGTTCAGTTCCCAGCATCCACATGATGATTTATAACCATCTGCAGCTCTAGTCCCAGGTGATCCAATGCCCTCTTTTAGCTTTCAGGGACACCAGACACATGTGGAACACATACATATATGTAGACAAAATACTCATAAAATAAAAATAAACAAAAGCAATATAACCCTAAGTTATTAGTACTTTCAGAAAGATTAATATTAGAGTGGACCGGGTCTGGAACAACTCACTGATAGAGTGCTTACCCAGCACATGCAAGGCCCTGGGCTTGATCTTCAGCAATACAAAACAAGAAACGGAAAATAAAGAAATGCCATGGGCAGAACTGAACGGAGCCTAGCAGGACCTCTTGCCGTGTGTAGAACTGTGCAAAAAATCATTGATGTGAGTCTCTGTTAGATGGAGGGCTGACAGCTTCACTTGGCCACCTATATATCAGATTCGCTCAGAGTCATTCCTAATATTGATTGATTGGTGGCTTCTGAGTGTCCCATAGCCCAGGCTGGCTTCTAGCTCAACAGGTAGCTGAGAATGACCTTCACCCCTGGTCCTCCATTTGCATTGCTGAGATTACAGACATGCACTACCATGCCTAATTTATGGGGTCCTGATGAATGAACTCAAAGCTTGGCGCATATTAGGCACTCTATCAATGGAGCTCTATCTCCAGCCCTCTCTGTTTGTTTGTTTGTTTGTTTTGGTTTTTTCGAGACAGGGTTTCTCTGTGTAGCTTTGCGCCTTTCCTGGAACTCACTTGGTAGTCCAGGCTGGCCTCGAACTCACAGAGATCCACCTGCCTCTGCCTCCCGAGTGCTGGGATTAAAGGCATGCGCCACCACCGCCTGGCTGTTTGTTTGTTTTTTGATACATGGTCTGGTTGTATAATCCAGGCGGGCTTTGAATTTATGTGGAGCCTAAGGTGGCCCCAGACTCATGCTCCCCCTGCCTCAGGCTCCCAAATTTTGGGATTACATCATTTGCCGTCTGTCCCTTATTCTTCATATTTATAAGCACATACTTTCACATCCACCCACATAAAAAATTCCAAAGGAAACCAAACAGTTTTTTACTGAAAACAAATGATCAGCTAGGTGGGGCGGCACAGGTCTGTGTTCCAGCTACTCACACTGAGACAAGAGGATCACTCAAACCCAGGAGCTCGGGACCGAGTGAGATGCCCACCCCAAACCCAACACCACAAAGCAAGAAGCAAATGACTTGTAGCTAAGTGCGTGAAGTCGACTTATCCATGCAATCATGGCATTGAAGCATAACTTACATTTTTATGAGTAGGAACAGGAAGCCTCACCGTCTGCAAACGAAAGAACATCGGGTCATTTCCAAAGCGTCTGTGGCTGTTTTAATCCAGTGCTTGCTGGGGACAGGGTCATCACCCATGGACTAACACTGACACATTCATAATTGCATTATTTATAGCAGATCTTTATGTGCGAGAATGAACTGCCATAAATTATTAATGCTTTAAAAAAATCATTTTTGAGTCAGGGTCTCACTCTGCAGCTCTGGCTGGCCTGGAACTTGCTGTGTAGACCACGTTGGCCTTGAACTCACAAAGACCACTTGTCTCTGCCTCTGAGTGCTGGCATTAAAGCTGTGCGCCACCACATCCAGCTATTCATGCATTTTTAAGACCCATAGAGGCAGGTGAAGAAACCTGTGTCTACAGTCCTAGTATTTGGGAGACAGAGGCAAGAGAATCCCCTAGGAATTGGGACAGCTTGGTCTACATAGCAAGTTTGACGCCAGTCAGGGCTGCATAGCAAGACCTTATCTTAAAAACAAAACCAAACCGTAGAAATAAAAATTGTCCTTTACCTCGTTGCTGGTTAGCAGAGCTCGGTGAGTGGACAGCTGTATCAAGGTCTCTTTCACCACTGTGCTCATGGGAATCTCCATAGCGATGGCCCAGACACAGGCGAGAGTCAGAACGCTCGAGTGCAGAAGCATTCTCATGATGCTGAAGCCTTCGGTGTTGGCCTTTAGCAAAGGAAGAGCGCAGGGCAGGGCTGCATCCCCAAGCAATTTATTCTCTCTTTGAGGAAATGAATAATTTCTAACAATCAGATAGAGGACACCTAATAAAGGCAAGTAGTGAAACTCAGTGTTTGCAATAACTTCCTTGGGTCTTCAAAGAAAAACACACTTTTTCTTTCTTATAATAGTAAACATCTCTACCCCCACCCCTTTTTAAAAAGCATTTTCTATAGCAAAAGAAAATTGGTTTCTACAACCTTGATCCACATTTACACTTCATTCAGAACACTGAATTTTTCTTTAAAAGATGTGCAAATATGGCAAGTCTCTGTAGAGATGCCCACACTCATACTCTCCTTTTCCTAAGCATCTTTCTTTTTTATCAACCCTCTGCCCCAACTTAATTCCTAATAAAGTAAAAAAAAAATATGCATTCAAACATACACCTTTAAACAGACTGTTCTGCTAACATACAAAAATATTGGGAATGTTTTCCTGGGTGTGATGGTGCACACCAGCAAGTGTGGGAGGTACAGTCGGGAGGATCAAGAGGTGAGGTCATCCTTGGCTACATAGCAAATGTGAGGTCAGTCTGGAACACATGAGCCCCTGTTTCAAACAACCCAGGAGCAAAGGGAAAGGGGGTGTCTTCTCAGCTGAACTCAACTCTACGTTGACTGAAGCTGGAATTAATTGTGCTTCAGGAGGAATTGAAAATACTCTGGGAAGATACTGATTAGAGAGTCCAGCGGAGCTGAGTTACATGGTGTAGGTTTTGGACCAACATTCTGTCTGTCCAAAAGCCTAAAGCAAACCGGGTGGAGATAAGCAGAGGACTTGCTGGTTCGTAGCACAAGGTGCAGGGTAGAGGCTCCTTCCTGTGCTGCTTCAGAGGCGGTGACCCAGTTTTCAAGCAGCTCTCGGTGGGGGTCCCAGAGTGACATCAGGACTCCTGGCTCTCTCTGTATCTTGTCACACGCAGTAGGAAGAATTAAGTTTTGCATTTCCTCTCATTTCCCTTCTTTCTTTCCTTCTTTCCTTCTTTCCTTCTTTCTTTCTCTCTCTCTCTC
>CABHPP010090005.1:4503-17014 GCA_902168425.1 Peromyscus attwateri
TCCTTCCTTCCTTCCTTCCTTCCTTCCTTCCTTCCTTCCTTCCTTCCTTCTTTCCTTCCTTCTTCTTTCCTTCCCTCCCTCTCTCCCTTCTCCCCTCCCTTCCTCCCTCCACAGTGAGAGATAACCACAGTATGAGCTCACTGGAAAAAAATTTGCATCCCTTATTCGCAGCAGAAACACACCTGGGTCAAGAGGTTGAAGAGACCATCCTTTAAAAATATCATGTATTTTGGAATTCACAGGTCTGTTTTTCCCAGGAAGGTTTTTCACATCAGCTTTTTTGTCCTCTGAGCCAGGTACCTTCATGCAGTAATCCAGGAATCCACTTGATCTCATTATCTCTGTGTACCCCTTCTCACAGCCACAGACTCCGCCCTACAGCACAGAAAACACGTTCCTGGTTACATAGGAGTTGTGCCAATGAATAAAGAAGAATTATTCAAATGCCAGTGAAATCACTTAATAGTAGCCTTTGATATGTCCTGGCAATGTGGGCGTTTCAGCAACTGATTTACCAATGGGATAGAGATCAAATATGTCATTCATCTTTCTGGGTCCCAATGTCAGGACTAAACTTGCCAGGTTTTTCTAATGTGCTTATAATTTGTAGAGTGTTTTAATATGCTGTTTCTTCTCTTTTAGAGATGTTTATGGCATTTCATCAAATTTTCATCTTCAACTACCCCTCACCAGTTTCAGAGGCCTGCCTATAGGTTCCAGTTTCCCCCTTCTTACTGCCAAGGAAAGCCCCAGGTTTGAGCACAGATTTTATTTGACTTAGGTGATGCCTGAGTGCCGTCATCTTCCCAGATGCTAGCTCTCTTTATCACCTTGTACTGTTGGTGCTTAACTAGTCGTGACTGCCTTTCTGCTCCTAGGAGGGAGGTCCAGGTGGAGGAAAGATATTTGAAATCATATTTAAGGAAAAAAATAGCCCCCTCAATTACTCTTCATTGCAGTAACTCGAGTGTCACACTATAACACATCCCTACTTGACATTATGACAATGCGTCCTTTATATTTGCTTCTGCGGTTTCCGGTCACTTTCATGTGTAATGAGTGTCTCTGACAAGCTGGCTATGATGAACAATGATAGACAAGCATTCCTATCTGTCTTCGGAAGTGAATCAGAAAATGATTTCTCTTAGTCCAACAGACGGACACCAGAATACCAGAGAAAAGAAAAAGAGTGTGATTATCAGTCTCTATGACTCTGCCATCATGGCTTCTTACATATAATGCACCTTCTGGCATTTTCTGAACAGATCCCCGCCTCTTATAGCCACTTAGGCCAATCCTCATCAAATAGCCAGTCTTGCTGGGATCATCAGTTCTTGACTAAATTTGATTTTAAGGAGCAATAGCTACTGAAATTGAATAAAGCACCTTGATGTGCTACAGAAGGACAGATGGCAGCCAGAGAACCAAGCACTGTGACTGCCCACAGTTCAGTGCAGGACAAAGCTATCATAATGCCACGGATTTTCAGCTGATGGATATTGTCACATGGTGGTGTTATTGAAGACATCTTTACAAGATGAATCTCTATTGTTAGTCTGAGAGAAGAGCTGCATCTAGTTAGTTGTATGTGCCAAGGGTTTAAGGAAGAGTTATTTATGCTTTATTAACATGAATAAAGGTGGGTAAAGGCAACTTATATTTTGCAAATATTGTCAGTCTAAATGAATTTATTTCTTTTTTTGTTTCTATTTTTTTCAATCCTACCCATGTGTTTTCTGTGGTAAAGAATTAGCCTATCTTGAAGTAGATGAGTCATAAAATATGATTGAATGCCTAAATTATTTCATTGCATTGCTTTTCAGGATACACCCACTGAAGGAAGAAACTTGCCTCTTTAAGATATGCAACACAGCTTTAAAATACTACATATGCATTGCAACCAGTAAGACCCACTAATTACAATGTAGTGCATATTTTACATCAGTTCCCAAGCAGAAGTATGTGGAAAGGGATGGGGACAGAACAAAAATCCTGCAATAAAAAACCAAACAAACATCTTCATGCACGTGTGCATGCGTGCGCGTGAGCGTGCGCACACCCGCACACACACACACACACACACACACACACACACACACACACACACACACACACACACATATATTTTTTTCAGCCATGGTCATATGTTTAACCTACTTTTAGCAAACTAAAACTTTACTCACTCTATGAACATTGCAGGGTAACAAATGTTACCAGATAATTTTTATAGAATATAAACAGCGTGTATATATTTCAGAACAGCTCAGCTGCATGAAAGTTTAAAAATTGAATGCGTACATCAACTAAAACAGTTATTGGGAGATGGAGCCTAAATTAGACAGCTGAAGGGCAGATTTGGTGAACTGCAGTCTTGGCGATTGGTGTTCTCCCTCGAACTGCCTCTAGATGGCGATGTAGGCACGCAAAATTGCTGTCGGGCTGTAGCAGACAAAGCACACCTCACTGCCTGTAATGCTGAAATTATAATGTCTGTAGGGGAGCCCAGCATGTGACTCACCTGTGTGCAGTAGGAGAACGGTTTTCTACAAGCTGGAATGCATTGCCGAATGGCAGCAGGGCGTGCCTGAGGGGAGCAACCGCCTACAAAGGAAATATCACTGTTATTTGCAGATTTGTCTCTGATAATCATATTTAAAAGTTTGCTATTTCCCCCTTCATGGCTTAAATGTATACGTCAGCCATATGCTACACGCCTAGCTTATTAATCACTCTAGGATGTGTTTAAAATGAGACGATTATAGAGTTTTTCCATGTTCACTGGCATCAAGAGTCTATCATGTGTCTATAATTGAGGGCAAAGCCTGTGAGCACCCGGATCAGTAAAAGAACTGATGAGATCTCTAGTTAGGTTCAGGAGCAGCAAACACAGCTGCTTAGAGACTCATTCCATGTGCATATTTCTCCAGTTCCTGGCTGACCCAGCTAGGCACTAACTAGGCTGATTCCAAAAGCCAAGTAAAAGAATGTCACTTTTGCTCCGTGGGTCACATTGCTCAGCACCGTGGCGAGGATTTGATATGAACCTGGCCTAACGAACATACACAGTCGCACACGGACCTCCCCCTCGGCATGTGTACGGAAGCAAGGCATGAAGTCTAGAGTGGCCAGTCCAACGCTCCACACAGCACTTGCAGGTATATAATTGCTTATGCAGGATTATGTAAGTATCTGAGTTAAAGGAAGGAGGGAGGTGTGTCCAAAACCCACCTGGGTACTGCCCTGGTTTTGCCTTCCCTTGATTCAAAGTGGGAATAGACACGAAATAAGTTTTGAGATAAGTAGATTGAGAAGTGGAGGCAAGTAAGGGCAGTGTTTAAACTGTATTCATATGATGTCAGTCGAATTTATAGGCTCTAGTCTTGGCAGTGCAATAATTGTCAACCAATTATACTTTATGGTGTGGCAACTAGCTGAAAAAGGCTTCAGGCTCGAGGCTAGAGAGGGAGAGCCAGGCTTAGGCATTTCCTGGGAATGGAGCTGCCACATTGTTACTATTGTTCAGAAGAAGAAAAAAAAAAAAAAAGACAAAAACAGACGCCAAAGTTAAAAACAAAACAAAACCCAAAACCTACTGCCATCCAGAGGCAGCGCCTGGAGTTGAAACTGGTCATGTGGATGTCGGTGGCAATGACCACATAGCACCTGCCCATTTCACCATCATGTCTGGGGACAGGGCATTCCCCAGTCTTCAAATTTGTGGTCTCCAGGGTGGATTCTCCAACTCACACCCATTACAGGACATGGCTTTTAAGCTTTAAGAATGAAGCCAGGCTCTAGTTGTATTTATCCGGTGGTGCCAAGGACCCAAGCTCACTTGTCTGACGGCCTCATGCCAGGCACTGAGAAGGTCCACTATGCCAGCACAGTCCTCACCACTGTGTAAGCTTTCGGCCCACTGTGGAGTAGGAGGCCGCTCTTTGGTTCCTGGGTAGGCCTGCTTATAGAGGACTTAGTTTTATCAGTGTACAAAATGAAAAAGTAGCTCAAAATAAATTATTGTATGATTGTACTAGGGGTTGCTACCAATAATGTAAAGGCGTGTAAACAGGATAAAGAAGGGGTTGTGATTCTCCTGCTGCCGCAGATGTCTCTCAGCCTTGCATAAGCTGTTTGTCAGTTGCAGAACTAAAAGTAAAATCAATGCCGATTTAATTTGCTTTGACAAGTAGACATCAAAAAATCTTTAAAATTATTGAGAAAACCATTTGTACAATCAAATTGTACCCTCTTTTAAGAGTAAGAAATCTTTCCTTCAGCCTATTTTTAGGCGTTAAGTAATTGCCCTAACCAGGAAAACATTCAAAATCAGCCCGCAGTGGGTAAACATGAGCATCCATAACATCTACATTTTTTTCTTTGCATCATTAATGCCAAAACATTTCAATTTGAAAATGGTATGTTTATCAACTCGGCTAATTTGAGCCTCAGAGAAGAGACGGGTGGACCTGTGGGGAAGAACTGATGCTGAGTGGGCCCCTCTGAGTGCCCTCACTGATGGCACACGCTTCAACACTTAAGAGACTGCCGTTTTAAACTAGCATGCGTCTCCCTCAGATTCGTCTGAGACCGTACATTTAGGACTACTTTGTTATGTTTCCACCGATCTGTTTGGCTTGTGTGCTTTATGAGTCTTCACATAGAATTGTTGATTCCAAAAATGGGGGTGAGGCCTAATGAAAACCTTCCAGGAAGGCCATCTAAACCACCTGCTCTTCAACCTTGCTTCAATTTGTAAGCGAATTCCTCAACAGAAGCACACTGTGAGACCTTTCTGAAGGCTCCACGTGAGTCCTAGAAAGGGATACCTGTGACATTAAGGCCATCTGAACGCTGGCACCACACAGTCCGTTCATTATTGTTCCAAAGGCTCACTTTCCATGCGTAATGATAGCATTTGCCACCTGCAAGGAAATATGAAAACAATAAGTCTATTACATCTCTGTTACCCACAGAATAAGCCTCAATGCATCCGAGTGGAAGCGCTGAAAAAGTGACCTCCTTACCTGTGCAAGGTCGTGTTTCTAGAACCTGCTGGGGGCAGCTGTCTTGATTCTCGAAAGACTGGATTATGAATGTCCTTGACCTGGATTGGCGGCCCGTGGTCTCCAGGCTTCTCCCATCAATGCAGGTTAACTCACACTTGCTCCACTCCGACCATGGGGTTATGTGGCAGTCTCCTGGGTAGTCACATAGTGCAGGGCAGGGGAAACATTGTGAAAACAGGAGCCAGACATCAGTGACAGGGATGGGCATACAAGGGGGCATGGGGTGGAAGTAAAGGGGCATGCGCAGGTCCAGATAGTGGAAGATTTTCAGTCTGAAAGTGCTATTATTGGTGAAATCATTTATAGCTTAATCTAGTTCAGCCAAAGAGGGCAAAAATTAGATCGCCATAACTCTGCTTCAAGTTGGTCGTTATAACTGGAGTATAACATGACTCCTTAGGGGGTAAGTGGGAAGGATCTGGGAGGAGTTGGGGGAGTGGAAATGCCATTAGAATGTATTGTATAAAGACTATTTCCAATAAAAGAAAAATAGAAAAAAACTTTAAAAGGGAGATGTAAAGAATATAATGACTTAGTTTCCCAGGATCAGCATACCACTGCAAAATGGATGTGCATAGAAACCATGAAAAATTACAAGCAGGTCATTGAAATAAGATATTTTTGCCTAAAGAATATTTACTTAAGTACATTATGCATAGGCATACTTATTTGTAAATGTAAACATATGGAGTAGACATATGGCACATAACTTAAATATAAACATTGACATATGAATGATGTATACTTACATATGTATGTGCATATATAACATGTAAATGCACATATGTATACACATACACATACTGTATTGTAAGGAAATATTGCAAAACCTTAAAATGTTCAGTGCAAGCTAAACTGCATCGTTAGTATTAAAGTAAAATAATCATTTTATGTTTCTAGTGATGACCTTCACATCTCCACAGAACCTGACTGTTTACGGTGAACTGACAAGCTTCCTGCCTCCCTCCCGCCATGCTGTCTGTCTCTCAGGATCCTCAGTCCCAAGAGCCAGTCAGCATTCTGAGTGGTGGGCAATGTGGAGACACTGCTCGATCCGCCTGTTTTCTAGATGCCAAATCCACTGCTCAGTGAGTCCCGCGAAATGAGATCCTAGCTTAGTTTTTGTTTCCAAAACGAGTACTGTTTTTTTTTTCTTTTTTTTCTTACTCTGTCTTTCAAAACATTACCATACCCCACAATTCAAATGCATGAAATCCCATAAATAATTCAATATTGACACGATAGAACTTTTCAAGGGGGGAAAAAAACAGTGTAAATAAAAACAAAACAAGATCATCATTGAGGGGGGATTGCTACTCATTAGGGGAACTACACACCTGGGCAAGGCACAGAGCACAGCTGCTTCAGGGTTCCTTCTTGGAAGGGGACTTCTCCACACAGGGCATCTTCCACGCGGACAGCTGTGTGGGATATTGAGCCGTTGTGGACTACGCAGGAAAAGCTGCGCACCTGCACGCCTTCCCCACAATCTCCACCCTGAGAGAAGAAAGGATGCTCTCGAAATTAGCCAGATAGAATCTCAGAGGTTTGGTCCCCAAGGAAACCCCAAGACACGCGGCAGCTTCCTTCTCTTTGGAATTCCTTCTCAACGGTTGACAATAAAGCATCACTGAACTTCTGGGGTTGATAGGGAAAGTGACATAGAAACACAGGCGAGTGCTTTAGAATTTATGCCTCCAGAATAAGATCATTCATTCTGGGGCTTGGGCAGAATTGACAAAATGAGAAAAACTCATCATTTGTCTCCATGTACATGAGAACATAGTCTGATCTATAATCACCTCCCAGAGAACATGCACAGTCCTGGGGTATGAATTTCTCTTTTATTTTCCTAATTTTTTCCCTTTGCAAAAGTTGATCCTTTCTCACAAGGATCAGGTTGGGATGCAAATAAAACTCTGATTTTTCTCCAATGCTGTTTGAAGTGATTTTCCCAGTTTGCCTACTGTACTGAGTAATACACTTTGAGGATGTCTCATGCTAGTGTCACCTAGGAAGCTGGACACCGAGGGGAATTCATACAGTACCCCACAGACACAGAAATGTAGAATTGAAAGGCTTGGTGGGCATTGAGCTCAACCGTCTGCTGATGGAAATTACTCATGAGATGGGTCTCTTCACCAGGATTTTAGTTAGGTGTTTGTATTTCAAAAAGAAGTCCTTTGGAAATTTGGATGACTTCAGCTGACAGCTACATTTCCTCTCATATACCTAGGAAGCAGAGCTGGAGGCAAAGCTTTGATGTTAAGGAGGTGCTGAGCCAGGATGCCAGTGAGGAGGATCAGACAGAACTGAAGAGAAAGGAGGAAAAGCCGGGCAGTGAATTACACACTGGACCCAGTGCCACAAACAACGGCAAGTATGTCTTGGTTGCTCATAATATCGTCTAGATATGCCATCCCATGCCTTGGTACCGCCCATAAAGGACAGAGGGCAGGGGTGGGGGGAGGCATTTATAAAGCCAGAAACTCTTTTGATCCTATTCTCACTGATCAACATTCATTCTGGTATCGATTTTCCTATATAACCAGGTTGAATTTGTGTCAACTAAGTCCAAAAGCTAGTAGAGAGCTAGTTTTCTATTCCCCTTTGCTGTTGTGGCCACTCTGTGTCCATCTGTGGAGATAAATAGATAGATAGATAGATGGATGGATGGATGGATGGATGGATGGATGGATAGATAGACAGACAGACAGACAGACAGACAGACAGACAGATAGATAGATAGATAGATAGATAGATGGATGGATGGATGGATGGATAGATAGATGGGTGGATGGGTGGGTGGGTAGATAGGTGGGTGGGTAGATAGATAGATAGATAGATAGATAGATAGATAGATAGATAGATAGATGAGACTATCTCCTCATTAGATGACAGTCTGGAAACTCTACACTAGAAACTTGAGTTTCATCTCTTTCTTGGTCCTTCCTGTCTTCAGAGGACAGATACTGCACTGTCTGGATCTTGGAAATCCTGTAGTTCTTGCAGCATCAGGAATGCAAAAGGACAAAAGTGTCAGTTAAAGCAGTTAAGATATTGATCCTGGGTATGGAGTAGGTGTTCTATCTACTCACAAGCCAGCTGGTGCTAGCCAAGTACAATGGTACAAGCTTCTGGGCATCAAGGGAGCTCATGGGTGGCTTCTAGAGAAGTAAGATGGCACAGACCACCAGCTTGGGAGCTCTCTACACAAGGCAAGTCAAGACTGAGAAATCAGTAGTGAGGTTTCAAGTCAGCTATAGCTAACTGTGATCTAAAAATCATCAAATGGGAAATTCTAGAAAGAAACAACTTAGGTGTTTAACTGCATGCCATTCTGAAGCACACGATGGCATGTTTTCACCCTATCTTATCCCCCATAGGATCTTTTGAGTGTATATTGTAGTACTTGTTCTAATTCATTACAGGCTACTATTATGTCAGTGTGTCCAACTTAGAAATAAACTTTATTACAGCTATTGCTATATAAGAAAATTATGCTAAATGTTAGGTTCAATATTATCTGATTTCGTGCATCCTCTAGAGATCTTGGAATGTATCTGTCATGCAAGATAAGACCAAAAAAAGTGCAAGGAGATCAACTGGCAAAAAAATGAAACATTCAGTTTGGGTGAACCCAGATTGTAGAAGTTTAAAACATAAGGATCCTGAGGCAGTACGCAAATGGGGACACCCATGGTGACACACGCCTTTAATCCCAGGAAGTGATGGCAGGAAGCAGAAAGGTATGTAAGGTGTGAGGACCAGGAACTAAGTTTGTTAAGCTTTTAGGCTTTTAGCACTAGTTCAGCTGAGATCCATTCAGATGAGGACACAGAAGCTTCCAGTTTGAAGAAACAAGATCAGCTGAGGAATTGGCGAGGTGAGGTTAGCTGTGGCTTGTTCTGTTTCTCTGATCTTTCAGCGTTCACCCCAATATCTGGTTCCCGTGTTTTTTTATTAATAAAACCCTTTAAGATTCGTGCTCCAGACAGCACACACTCTCTTAGAAAAAGATTAATAGAAATTATAGTTGGTTTATTTAGGATAGTTTCTCAGTTTGTTCATGCTACTATCATAAAATACTTTATACTGAGTAATTTATAAGTGACGGATACACACTCCTCAAGGGAGTTTGAGATGTTCAATATTAAAGTGTCAGTAGGTGGCTCCTTCTAGATGCATCTTCCACGTGTTCTGGGGCAAAAAGGGCAGGTGCCTTGGGCCTTTCATCATGAGGGTGGAACCTTCCAAACCTCTCCTACTGATGTCATTTTTCTCTTATATTAGCGGCCAGTCTTCAACATAAGAGTCATGAAGAGCCCAGGCACACCACAGCAGAGGGTGGATCACTCCAGGACTATCATTTAGTCATGAAAAGTACCATAATTTAAATGCATCTCTGGAAGAAGAAGTTTAAAATCAATCTACAGTATAACAATTAAAACAAATGTTCTAATAAAAACTGCCTAAAATGGAAAATAACAAGAACAAACTGAATTTCCTTTCTGGTGGGGAGTGCTCCTTCATAACTTAGTATCCAGATGATGGCTTTGCTGACTTTTCTAGGTGCAGTTTTTGCTGATGAGTGTGAGGACTTCGTGTACTTGGAGACAAGTCTAAAGATGCCGCAGCGGATGTGGGGTTTGGAAGTCCTGATACCTTCAACTGACAGCATGAATCAATGAGAGTCTCTTTTGACATTCCATCAGGCAGCTTGTGTAGTGGTGCAGAAAACGAGCCTGCAGTGGGAATCATCTTAAAAACCAAGACAAACAGTGATAGGCTCCTATTGTGTATCCTGGGATCAGCCCACATTCATCCTTAATCTGTTATACTTTTAAGGACAGTGACCACATGAAGAGAAATCAGCATCAGACTGACAATTCCATTCATGAATCAGGTATGCCTTTGTATAGAATTTACGCACTCCAGTCGGAAGGCAGACCCCAGGTCCCTAGAGCAAGCTGGCAAGCAGGGAGCATTTCCTCATCCAACCTCACTGCCTTGATCCTGAGTGGGGTTTCGTTTACACTGAATTTTCCCCTCCACCAGATGTGAACAGACAGATGACACTAATAAACAGAACTATAGTTTCAATCAAATTTTTAGTAGCAAATACAATTCATTTGTATTTGAGCTCTTTATTTACGTGAGGTTCTGTGCTAAGCATTTCATATAAGTTATCTAAAAAATAGCTGCAAGAGTGAATGTTCTCCAACTTCAGATTGGATCAATTGAAGATTAAAATTTTTGTAAGAAAATACTTTGATTAAACATGCATAGGTTTTTTCCCTTGTCATTACTCTTTATGTCATATAATGAATGTCTGCATACCATTGACATCCTAATAATTAGCACTATAATTAATCAAGAAATACTAACGTACAAAGGCAAAGAAGAATGTAGGTTATATGCAAATACGATAGCATTTTCTATGGAGAACTGGAGCTTCTGAAGGTGTTGGAAGTGAGGGGGAGGGCACCCAGGAGTCAATCTATTGCGACTCTCATAAGCTAGACAAGAAAATGAAGCTTGGAGTGTTCAGATAATTGGTAAGGAAGTGCACCACTACAACTTCCCAGAACCGTGAGCCACATTGTGGTTGCCAGACTCCAGAATCTCAACTCTTCATGAATAGACATGAGTGGCTGAGGAACTTGCGTAGGGCTAGCAGGGTTTATGAAGGTGAACACATCTTTTTTTTCTGTTAATGTCTCTCTATGAAAATTAGAGGCAAACTTGTCACATCCACAGTGCCATTCGCAAGCCTCCGACGTTATTGCCTGACACTTCCTGAAGTCAAGCAGCCAGTGACGTGCTACTGCCACCATCAGCAGCAGGTACCTGATAGGTTAGAGCACGAGCAGACAGGAGTAGCAGGGAAGCATTGGGGAGACTTGGTATTCCTTTGTGTGAAAGGCCTGTATGTGTTTTGATCAGCAATGCCCAAAAACTTAGCTATACTTTTAAGAAAAGACACTTAGTGAAAAGATCCCAAATATTTACTTCACAAAGAATTAGCAGACTTCAGGAAAGCCAGATGCATCTGAGACTCACAACATCCAGCCCAGGTATCATCACAGCCCTTTCTTTCCCATGCTTCTGCTTTATTTGTGTCTTTTCTTTTGAGCCGCCTTACTTTTGAGTGACTGACTTTATCCACTAGGTGGAGGAATGTGGCAGCCAAGAGTTTGTGATTGCAGGGTCTTTAACCAGCTTCAAATCCACTTCGAACTCATCATCAGGAACATTGACTGCCCTTGTGTAGGTAGGTAGCCAAGCATAAGAGTAGATTTGAGTAGAGTAAGTCTCTTCCTGAGGACATCAAGTGCTGGACTCACCCTGTCCAGAATCTGACGCAGTTTTGCTGTTTCCTGAGGAAAATCCAACTCCTGCCGCCTGGGTCCCTACAGCCTCTGAAGTAGTGCTCCATGAGGAAAGCTACCAACCTCCACCTACCCAGTCACAGACCATGGTCACTGCCCATCTTTGTCCCTATGGTTCTGGCAGAAGCGCCATGACAGCAACAGATTCCATTGGGCATTTGCCCAATGTGATCCGGTGAGACAAGCTGCTGGACTTGTCTATCAAAGATGAAAAGGCTGCTGATACCTGAGAAGGAAAAGGGAAGGTGCAAAGGCAGAGGAGGAGTGCATGTTGCGAAAGACCTGGAGTGTAGCCATCCTCCATCCCTCAGCTTCTCCCTCTTTCTCACCCTTCATCTTCTGTGTTTGTTAACTTTCCTCTCCCTTACCCCATCATGTAATGGCTCCTTAAACTCCCTGTCTACTACGTCGCAGTTGTCATAATTATAAAGGGGAACTATTTTGTCCTTTTTCCTGATTTCAGTCATTTCAGATAGCACTTCAAATTGCCAAAGAATTCAGAGAGATCTTTAGGCAAGTAGACAAGGTTGACTGCTTAGAGCTGTTAGGTTATTTCTGAATTCATCAACCAGCATGCCTACCTTATCTCCACAAAACAACAACAACAACAACAAAGAGTACTGAACACATGTGCCACATAATTTTGTTCCTCTGAGACCTATAAAGATACATGGGCATTTAATTTTCTGCACTATTACAAAGCTGCTCAACACAGCCATCCTGACAGGGGCACCAAACATCTTTATAAGAATACTCTGAAGATTGCTTAATGTGTAATCAAAGTTATTGTTGCCTAATTAAAATATGCTTCCAAATAGGAACTGCAGGAGAAACTACTGAAAGGCAGACATAAAGAAAATCAATGCACCTTTTCTCAAGCCAGAAGCCAGAGAGAGCAAGCAATAGGAGATCTTCGCTGATCAAACACAAGCTCAGTGTCTGTGACACACAATAATGTCACCAGGCATTTATATCTCAGCCCAATAAAAAAGTAATTATTAAGGAAAGGGGGTAGTAACCTTGGTTCATGTAATAAAGTTAGAATATAGCTTT
>CABHPP010090011.1:0-20983 GCA_902168425.1 Peromyscus attwateri
ACTGTCATAAGAAGCACATTTGAAAGGGAGAGCCTCATAAACACCCCCCAGCCTACTATCTTATTTCCATCAAACCAATATTTGTAGGTTAACCAGCCATGAGGAAATAACCATGAGGAGGCATAGAGGTTGCTGACTGAGCTCTTGGAAACTGAAAGGTCTTCTGCATAGAAAATGATAAAAACTAGAGTTTAGTATCTAATGGAAATGCAAAAATACCTGGTTTTGAAATTAATGCAAGAGTGCTTTATGATTTAGGCTATGCATACTATATGCATGGAAAATTTCATACTAAGTTAATTTCCCCAAACGTATACTCTCTTCCAGTTTTCTTACTCATTACTACTTTTTTCTTTTGTGTTTATTTTAAATCTCATAACAAGGAATGATTATCCAGATAATTCACAATGCAATACTAGTTGATGTTCTTTAATCCATACAGGTTTCTTTCAAACCAATTTGCTTCCAATTAATTTAGTGTTCCCTCTTTTGCTTTTGTCTTCCTTACAGCAGTAGAAACTAGGAAGGGTCACAGTTTATGCCCAGTTTTTCCTTCCATCTCCCTTTTTACAAAATTTCATTTCTTTGAACTCATTCTACGGGACATTTATGTCTTGAAAAATGAGACAGACTGTGTTAAGCACTGTTCATTACCACTGTATTCTTCTGTTTTACCATTGTAAGATATACTGAATGCCATGTTCTATTGTGGATGTGTCAACACAAAATGAAATAGCAGTTTAAGGCCTCTGTTCATTTCCTTTCTATTATCCTACAAAGTATTTCGTATTTTGAAATACTTTCAATTCATGAAAGAAAATTAAAAGCCTGTATCATTTTCTTCTTTCAGCAAAATAAGACAGTAACTTTTCATTTAACTCTCTTTTATATTAAAAAAAACCCTAAACCTAAAAACAAGTTTTATGGTTCTCTGTGTTAAGGACCAAAAAAAAAAAAAACCCCCATGATACAATGCCTGCTATTATCTTGGGAAATTAGCTAAACAGCCTTCAAAGGCTTTCTTCCAAGTGTTCTGAATTCATTTCTTTGAATTCTGAATAGAAATTTGTTTGGCCAAGCAGGTGTATGAATCACAGAGGATATACTTTTTCAATCAGAAATGATCCTTGACATCCCCTGTTCTTCTGTCTTTGTCTACCTGTTTCTGTGACTGTGAATAGCTATAGAAATTGGCTTCATGGGACCACATTTTTTTTTGAGAGTTGCCAAGAGCCCTAAAGAAACTATGTAGGCAGGCAAAGTTAGTCCACTGGGCAATGTGTTTAGGGAATATTCACAGCACGGAGACTCTTATCAAAAACGTGACTAGTAGAGATGTAATATTGTGGCCTACAGTAAATAGAAAGTAAGGTTTCAAATGTGGCCACTTGACACACATTCCAGACTCTTTATGCATTAAATGAATCAGAGCAGTGCTGGTTACTACTTTAAAAACCATCTTAGCTTTAAATGGAAACTAGTACAAGGAAGAAACCCAGGATTTTGTTTGTTTGTTTTGTAATTTTCAGGATGAGAGATAAAAAGACTTTGTAACACAGGGAAAATGGAAAAAAAACAAAACAAAACAAGATCATCTGGTATATTAATGGTCCAGTCTGGACATATATATCTGGCAATTCTTATTTTGGTGACAATTGAAACTATGGAATCCTGAGTTCCCCAACATCTAAAGGGTCAGGAAAACAGCCCAGGCTAGCCAGGGGACCAGTGTATGTTCAGAGTATGTGATAAACCCTGATAACACAAAACTCAAGAGAAGATGGAAATATACATGAGTCTACTTTTTAAGTCTTGACTCAATCTACTCATTTCTGTGTCTTCCAGTAGCCACTCTTAGGAGATTCTGCTACTCATAATGTCTCTCACACAGCACCTCTTGTTTTACTTCTCATTTTTCCATCCAATATTTAAAACAGGCTTTGTGTTTTTAAATCAAAGCCTTATCAGGTCATTTCTTTGCATAGACTTTTTACAAAGCTTTTACGTTTTTTCTTAAGAAAAAAGTGAAATATTTGACACATATGACACTGTCTTGCAAAATTTGGACACTGGGTCTATCAAGATTCTCAGTAAATAAATGTGCTTTCTTTAAAAGCTTAGCTACTTGAGTTTTGTCCTCAGATCCCACCGTGGAAGAAGAGAACCAACTTGCAGTAGTATCTTCTGGCCTCCAGGCCTATGTCATAGTATATGTGTACCTGCTCTCACAAATATATCAAACGCCATACACATACACACACACACACACACACACACACACACACACACACACACACACACACCATGGACTGGGAAAAATAATGAAATATTTGGCCACTGACATTTTTTTCCTTAGGCCTGTTCCACACCACTGTGACCTCTGTACCAGTCTTTACATCCTCAGGTCCTTTCAATGTTCTGAGCTCTTTTCTGTGCACTCATCTTCCATAAATTCTTGTCTGTACCAAACACTAGTCACTTCCTCACTTACTTCTGTATAAGTCCTCTTTCTCACACATATAGAAAAGTCCAACTTTTTTGACATTGTCACGCAACTTTATCAACAATGTTCACAATTGAGAAACACACTAAAGTTCCCTCCAATACAAAATTACGAAGAGTAACCCATTCCACAAGACAGAACTCATGCCTGGTATCAAACTTGGCCAAAATATATGTCTGGTTAGGTTATAGGCCCTAGAAGCAAACCTCACATTATTATTATGCTAAATGAACACAGTATGAAACTACCATCTAAGTTCTATTCTTTTTTTTAAAGATTTATTTATTATGTACACAGAAGAGAGTGCCAGATCTCATTACAGATGGATGTGAGCCACCACGTGGGTGCTGGGAATTGAACTCAGGACCTCTGGAAGAGCAGTCGGAGCTCTTAACCTCTGAGCCATCTCTCCAGTCCCAAGTTCTATTCTTTATAGCTAGAGATTGGTTCATTTCTCAGCCCTTCTCAGAGAAACTTCTTTTTGCGGGGGATGGTGATTAATATAAAAATCTACAATTAACCAACATGCAGAGAATAAGAGATGATGGCATTATCTGCTTAAAATAGGACATTTTATTTTACACCCCTGCCATCAAGTATGAGGGAACTCGTGGAAGAAATAGGAGAAAGATTGTAGGACAGGAGGAGATGGATGTCTAGAGTGAAACAGAACTTTCTGGACCTAAGGGCCTTTGCACACATGAATTCAAAGACACTGTGATTGCATAAGACCTGCATCAGATCAAGGCAGCTCAAATTCTGGCATGGATGACAGAATTTGTACCATCCTGATCTAAGGAGTTATTGGTGGTGGATGGCCGCTGGGGCGCGGAAAGTAATTTTCTTCAGGCATGCTGCCACTGCTCCTCACACTCTGGAAGATGGTCCTGTGCCAGTGTACATTCAGGCAGCACCAAGGCAACTCAGTGAGATTTTTAAAAGTGACCACATGAAGCTGGGAGGGAAAAGAGCAGGAACTTGAGGAGAGAGAATGTAGGTTTGAACAAAACACATATGCACATGTGAAATTCTGAAATAATAAAAAGATTCTCATAATGCTTTAATTGCATTTTATGATTTTGTACTGGACCTCGTCACTGTCTTTGGTCACAGCTAGCCATATGTGGCTGGTGTACTCTCGGTGTAGCGTGTCTGCTTAGGACTCAGGTATAAAGCCATTTCCACAGGAAAGCTTTTCCTCACTCCTATTGTGTTTATCTTTGTTATTTTTGTTACAATTTTCTGAATCTTAGCCTAGACGCTCCACTCCACTAAGGCGATGCTGACACTCGTTTGTGTCTCTTTTCTCATTTCTTGGCATAGTGCCTCACAAATACAGAGCTGTTAGTAAGTTTTCATTGGGAGAATATGTGAAATGTTGTTTTCACCATTGACAATTTTTCATATGCTTCTAAACGTTCCCCAAAACTAGAAAATTTGTGAACTGTTTAGGATGTCTGTGTTAGGATGATAGGATACTAACTGGATACAAATATAGGCTACTTGTATATGTAGAAATGACTTTGACATTTTCAATCATTAAACATAATTTTTTTTCAGAGACAACAAGGTCAACAAATGGCAGATTTAAATTTATGCAGCTGTGTTCTGAGGTGGATTATGTTGGTTGTCAATTTAGCATGAGGGAGTGTGTAAAGAACTTTAGTTGAGAAATTGCCTCCACATTGGCCCATAGGTATGGTGATATTTTCTTTTGTACCAAAATGTTATTTGTATGTTAATAAATAAACTTGCCTGGGGGTCAGAGCTATTAGCAAGCCATAGGAAAGCAGGGCGGTGGTGGCGTACGCTTGTAATCCCAGCACTTGGTAGGCAGAGCTAGGTAAGTCTCTGTGTGTTCAGGGATACAGCCAGTATTGGATACACATGCCTTTAATCTCAATACCAACCATAGAACACCTGGAGGTCTGTACAGACAGGCCATGATGAGGCAGTCCTGTGGTTGGGTTTACAACCAATGAGAAGGCAGAACAGAAACTCTATATAAAGACTTTAACACAGGAAGTAGCTCTGGTTCGGAGAGGTAGGACCACTGCAGGAAGAAGGGTAAGGTTTTAGCTCTTAGCTCTGACCTCTTGGCTTTCTTCCTTGCATTGGTTCTGTGTTTTTTATTTAATAAAACGGTTGGTTACATCTACACATAGGTATGCCTATGGAACATTTTCTTGATTGCTCACTGATGGAGAAGGGTCTACCTTCTGTGAGCAATATCCCTTTTGGTCAGGTGGCCAGGGGTTATATAAAGATGGGAGCAAAGCAAACCAGGTGAAGGGAGACCATATGCATTGTTCCTTTATGGTTTCTGAATCCAGGTATCAGCCTCAAGGTCTTACCTTTGCTTCCTTTGATTATAATCTGTAAGATAAGTAAAATGTTTTTTTCTCCCTGTTGCTATGATTAATGTTTAATAACAGTGACAGAGAAGCAGGCTAGAATTCCTTCCATTCTTTTCTACATCCTTTCTCCTCTTTTCTTTCTTTCATAGATATGTATAAAGTACTCTATTCCCATATTGTGGATGATATAAACTATATATTTCTATTATATTTTAATATTAAAAATGAAGAACTTAGAAACACTGGGGGTATGTATTTTTGAAATGTTTTATATGTATATATTTGCATATATTTATATTATTTTTCAAATCATCTTCTTTTTAATTTCAATTATTACTAGTTTTTTTTATATTGTTGTTGTTCTCCACAGTGGTGGAATACCAAAATCTTTTGGATACGTTTGCGGTTTAAGTGAATCCTCATGGGATAAGTTGAGTTTCAGGGATCACTAATCTTTTACTCAGGTGAGAAAGAGTCTTGATTGAATCTGGCAGGCTACCTTCCATAGTTCAGGTGTGCTCAAAGCCTCTTAATACATAGCACACTTTTAATAAGGTAACATCATTTCTATATGACCAGAAGAAAAAATGAAGTGAATGCTGTGTTGGGAAATAATCATTGACATCATTTGTTAAAAGTATTTCGAGACAATGTCTCAATGTCTTAAGTTGCTGAGGCTGGCCTGGAGCCTGCCATATAGTCTTGGCCTCAAACTTCTTCCTCAGCCTCCTAAGTCCTAGGATTCTAGGCATGAGTCACAATTCTTGACTGTTTTATTTGTACTTAATCATACAACTCTAATCTGCATCTAAAACAACTGAAGCCCAAAGATCTGAAGAAACAATAATTTTGTTAGTCCTCCATGTTGGGAATCACAATTTTGGTGGAGTCCAGTAAGAGTGGCTTGCATTTGGCTCCAGGACTGGGGAAGCACATGCTGTGTTCTAACGTGCTGGAAATGCATGGAGGATTCTAGAGTGCTGGTTCTGGTTGTCCATCTCCTAGCTCTATTCATCAATATACTCTGAAAGGAACTCTCAAAGTGGCTTTCCAGATGGTGCATTTGGTGTTTGTGACAAGAAAACTAAAAGAACTGGTTGCTTCTCCACGCAACCTCTCCAGCTGACTGACAGGGCCACATCAGGAAAGTATGACTTACTACACAGGTCTGTCTGGTTTCCTTCTGAGGGAATATGCTGAGAAAAAAAGGTAGATCCATATAAAACCTATTCTGACATTGCATTAATACATCACTTTTACTGTTATATTATGTATGCGTAAGGACAGTCCATACTCTGGAGTCAGTGTGTGGCTACCAGGTTATTTGATTTACTAAAGGGAAACTTTGGAGATTATCTGCTCCATTGCTTTGGACCATTATTTTCTCATTTCATGTATTTTCTTTGCCCATTTATCCATACATACTGATTGAGATCCCAGCTAAGTATTGCTACCTTGTTATCACTCTTGAAAATAAAATCAATGTGTTTAAGGTACTTATTTGGAGAAAGTTACATTAACATTGTGAAAAACTTGAGTGAAACTATTAGTATGATTTTATCTGTGCTCCTGACAGTAATCTTGTCCCTTAGATTTAAATATTTACTATTCTAAAACAAAATTATTAATATTTACTATTCTACAGCATTATTATTAAGTTTAGAATTGTTACTGGGCCAAGAAAGCTACAGAAGTAGAATCTTCAAATTATCCTATCATTTATGAAAATTCTATCCTACTATTGTATATACCAAATGTAATATTTCCCACTAATCTTTATTCTTTCTTGTATTCCTATTGAGTTTCAGAATAAAAATAGTGAAAATAAACATCTTTTTGCTTCTCCTTTTCTTTGTTTACAGAAACTAGTATCCTAAAGGAGACCAAGCTATTCAAGACTGTGAATGTATCATTACAGCCCTGGTAGATGTACAAATGGTTAACTGGTAAAAATTTGTACAGACTATCAGAGAAAAATAGAGGCATAATCATCCCTGATCAATCACAGCTTTTGTTTTTCTTCTCTCTGAGAGGTAAATTGAAGCTCAGGCTAAGTTTGCATAACATTAAGACAATGCTTTAAAGTATGAAAGAAGACAATCACCATAGTAATTTCTTTACTATGAGCCAAAATGAGACAAATAAATTGCATTTCATTGTATGGATGAACTCAACACAAATTAATGGCTGTTCATTGAGTACTTACTACTTACCAGAAAAAAAAAAACAAACACTGGAAATAACAAGGTATATGTGATGTAATCTTCATACTAACTAGTTTCCAGTCTGGAATACCAGATAGGTATGCAGACAAATAAATAGGACATACTGTACCATATTCTCTTCAGTTCTCCAGGGAACTAGGTGTAGGGTCTCTTTCTTTGGCAAGCTGTGAGAAGTGAGTCCCAGTTACAAGGAAAGGTGAGATTGTACCTTCCTGTTTCTGGCCAAGGGACTTAAAATGTATAAGCCCAGCAAAAAACTGTTTTCAAGCAAGCAATTTAAAGTTTCTACTGGTGTCAGGGTCTTGAAAGGGAATATGAAGAAGAAAATAAAGAAAAAACCAATAATATCTACAGCAAAGATAAAATGGATCAGGAGTGGAACTTATCATTTAAATGGATCAAAACTATTTTAATTTTTGATGCTAATATGGATAACACAACAAAAATCAGTATTTACTTTTTATGTGTCTTATTTCCCCAAATGCAATAGTGATACAGTGGATTGAAGATATAAACATTCACTGCCAAAAATACATTGATTTTAGCTAAGAAAGGATTAAAAAGTCCCCTGCTCCAAGCTATTTTGAAACTTTCAACATAATAGTCCTTAGACAATTTGATAGTATTGAACATTTAGTAACACTTCTGGCAGGATAGAAAAATTATTTTGTCTTTGCTTCTTAGGAAGATGCTACCTTTGCCATTGACACCACCTGGTAGGTAGAGTTGAATGAACTGTCAAGGTCTTCTGGCTTTGCTTTTGTTTTGATCCAGGGATATGTAGCTCCTATTGAGTCTTTTAAACCACTGTGCTACTGGTATGTATCTACAAGACATAAACATCACAAATGTTTTGAGGTGATGGGAAAACTGAAGGTAATTTTTCACTCAGTTAACAGTGACCAGAACTGCAGTTGGACTAAGGCTCAGACTGCAGTCAGGGAGGATACCTGGGTGATTTTCCCAGTATATTAGTTTTTGAAAAGACAATTTTATCTCTGCCCCAAACCTATTCCTAACATTATTATATGGTAATTTACACTGATTAGTTTTTACTTTTGTAAAACATTAAAATATATAGTGGCTAATAAACATACACCCATATTTACTCCCTTTGAAGTCTTTCAACAGGCATCTGTTGAAATTAGAGGCATCTTGTACATTTTTCAAAGGTTGTGTTTTTAAAAATAAATAATATTCAAGAATGGTAAAAATTCTCATAAAAACTTAGAGGTAGGAAACATATATTTAAAAGTCATTTAAGGATTGTGACACCTCTCAGGCATTTTCAATGGTGCTTCCTGAAAGTCAGTAGTGAGAATCCACATGGTAGGAGAGGCCTGACTCCATCTGGGTAGCTGTCCCCTGATCTACACACATGTACAATGGCATGCATACACCTCCCACACAAAAAGAAAATGAACATGAAGAAAACAAAGCCTCTCTTTCCAAAGATAATCTTTACTGACAGTATGTTAGGGCCATAGTTTTGTAAACAAAGCTTATTACTGAGTGAAAGTTCAATAAATGTTTCATGGATTTAATGCAGAATGAAATACATATAGGAAGTACACTTAAACTATTTCATCAGGTGGCTAAATTCTTTCATAAACACCGGGTCTATCCAGCTTGATTAAAATTTAAAACAAACCAAACAAGATGTGCCCTGCAATACTTTACAGGATAATATTCTCTGATGGGAATTCACGCTTTCACATCCTATTTCTATGATACCATTTTAATTACATGTCACTACCTAAGCAATGAGTTAGTAAGGGATTATGCCTACAGGAACATTTGGCAGATCATGGGAGGAGGACAGAAGGATATTTGAAACTTATAATGAGGTACTTGTTCACTAAACATGACATTCTTGAACAAGGACTACATTATTGTCAACTTGTCACTCAAACTAATTCCTGTTCTATCACAAGAGTTTTCTTGGACAACACACTAGGTAAGAACATTATGCTCTGTTCAAAAGGTCAACAGTGTAATTTACAGGTAAAGAAATGAGGAGTGGATCACACTGTTGACTGAGAAACTGATTCCTTGTATCTCCTGTTGTTCATAGGGAATGGGTGCATATCTATTGATGAGATAAAGGGAGGAATGAGAGAAATGATAAAATGTTCTAGGTTTGGACAAACATCCATTGCTGGATTATAATGTAACCTTAGTAGTCTGTGAGCTTTCATATATATCTTCCCAGTCACAATTGGCAAATTGTTAAGTTTTCCTAATATGTTAAGTAAACATATCTTCTTTTCATTCCTGAACAACAACAACAACACCTGCCCATGTGTTTCTCACATTTTGGCATGATTATCTGGATTAACTACAGTTGTCTTAGTGAATCTAAATAATCTATGATAACATGAGGCTAGCAGAGAGTAAGGAAACTAATTCATGATCATCACATTATTACCATCTTAAGGATAATGAAAAGGAAGCCTGTTTATAATCTCATGAAGTAAAAAACAAACTATCATTGTTGTGGAATATTTGTACACTGTGTGAAGATGTGTCACTGTGAGTGATTTAATAAAGACCTGAATGGCCAATAGCTAGGCAGGAAGTGGCTAGGTGAGACATCTGGGAACAGAGAGGACTCTGGGAAAAAGAAAGGCAGACTTGTCAGCAAGATAGAGAGGAAAGAGGAGATGTAAGATGAGAAAGAGGTATTGTCTACATATCATAGCTTCAACAAATGTGTTTTCAAGGGTCACATTATATACTCCAGGAGAGACAAGAAAAGGAAAAGTGCAAGTGTTTTAAAAGAAGGAATGATCTTAGCAGAAAAACATAAAAATTTAAATAGAAATATATAACTTATTAATTATGTGATCTTTAAAATTTATTCTTTAATATGTGGTTGTTAACAGTAACTATGATACAGATACTGTGTTTTAATCCAATGCTAATATGTTAATAATAAATCCTTTGTGAAAATAACAGACTCAAAGCAACAGTTTAAATGCTTCTCTTTTTCCACATTCTGGCCAGCATTTAAAAAAAAAATAGAGTATAGAACTAAATAGAGTTTTCAAAAGATGAAACACAAATGGCTGAGAAACATTTAAAAAATATTAACCATCCTTGATCATCAGAGAAATGCAAATTAAAATTCCTTTGAGAGTTCATCTTACCCCAGACAGAATGACCAAGATTAATTAAAGAAATATGAACCCTTTCAAGATACAAGTACTTTCATTTGCCTGTCATTAAGAAGGGAGAATCTTCAGGACTCAGTAGACTGTACTCCCATCTTAGATATATATCTATCTTTAATTAATTGATTAATTAATTTTCCATGTTTGATCGGTTCTAGAAAAATTCTTAGTTGTTATAAAATGATTAGTTATTTGAATCTTATGGGTGACCAGATATTGACAACATGAAAAAAAATCTATATTCTGTTTAAAATTTCAAGTACGTTCAGAGAATTATTGAGGAGATCTGTGTGATTTTAAGAATGGAAATACCTTATTAAACAGATTCATTTTGGAATTCTGGTGAAAGTAAGATGCCTGGAAAAATGCCAAGGGACCAAGCACTCTCAAGTTTCCATTTATTACAAGATGTCCATCATAATATATATCTACACAGTGTTAATTTTACCAATCCTTTCAAAATTTTAACCATAAGAGGTACAAATCGGCCCAAGATTTCAAAGACTCTGAAAAAGATATTGTTTATACCAGTTTTTATCTCAGATGAAAGATAATAAGAGTCCTTGATATGCAAATTTGGGGTAGGAAATTTTATAAGGGTTATGGTTCTAGACATCTTGGATAGAGTGAATATTCCCATTGTGGTGATACTTTTATTTGTGCTCTAACCAGTAAAGCTTGTCTGGGGATCTGAGGAAACAGCTAGCCACCTAAACACAGAGGTCAGGCAGTGATAGTTCACTACTTTAATCCTAACATTCGGGAGGCAGAGATTCATCCTGATATCTGAGATTTCAAGGCCACACTGGGAACAGAGCCAGACATGGTAGCACATGCCTTTAATCCCAGCACTAGTTAACCATAGAAGTCTGGAGGTCTGTATGGACAGACAGGAAGTGCTAGAGCTGGGCAGAAAGAGAAAGTGATGTAGCTGGGCAGAGAGAGGAAGTAAGATGGCAGGGCACAGAAAAGTATATAGGCATGAGTATACAGGAAGTAGTTCTCTCTTGGCCTGAGGATTTCCTAGCAGCAAGAACTTGTGGCTTGGCTTGTTCTATTTCTCTGATCTCTCAGTTTTTAACCCAATATCTGACTCCTTTTTTTAACTGATAAGACCATTTAGCAATTTGTCTTACACCCATTCATCAGAATTCATATCACATCTGTAAAGCATCTCAAACTAAATGCACAGGTCTGTGTTTTCTTTCTTTTTATGAATGATAGGGGATCAAATTCTGGTCTTTATGCTTGTGCAGCAAATTCTTGCAAACTGCGCTATACATTTCTTCACTTTGACCGCATACACATATGTATGTATGCCTTTCAAATCCTTAGCTTCATGAACTGTATTTCCAACTCAACCACTGCCCCTTGGCCACTAAGAAATTTTCTTACTTATAACAGAATTACATTATGACATTTCAATTTTCCTAAAGAAAATATAAAACCATTATGTGAATAGATGAAAAGAAACTCTTCTCATCATTCATGTGTTATCATATATTAAGTTGTTTAGTATTATATTAGTAGAGTATTGAATGAAAGGGATAATTTGATTTCTTTGAGGTATATTGCTGTTTCTCATAATTTTGGCAGAATTTGGTGTGTTAATCATAAATTATACACACTATAAATAGTTTACCATAGAAATTAGTTTTCAAATGAAAGTCACTTAAAGACACCTGCTTACCTGGTCTTCAAATGCTGTGTGTTATTTAAAGTTGTAAACCAATTTGTCATGCTCTGATTTTCTAAAAATACCTGTTCTTGAGTGTCACTTCCCACATGGTGATTGAAGAAGCAAACACACTTCTTAAAGAAGAACTGTGTGGAAGTAGATTTTGCCATGGCATTGCAAAAGCAGAACTTTGGCTAGTTGGCAGTAAAGCTCCTCTTGAATACAATATATCAAAAGCCTACCTACTTCCATTTAATCACTGTGTGCCCTCCTTTTTCTGTTTACTATTGAGTTTATCATTTGCTATCTTACTTTCAGATTAGGGCCTTAGATCATAGCTCATTTTTAGGAAATTATTTTTAGGAAAAAAACTATGACAAAGACTGTATAATACCCCCAAAAATGTGATGTACAACTTTAAGGTCACATTTATAAGTAAAATTCAGAGGAACTCGCTTATTTAATGTTGTCTTTAGTATACAACACTGAGTAATTGTAAGAGTGGAAGGGATTTTAAACAAAATGGTTTTCTGTTCCTTCTTATGACTTGAAATTTTATATTAGATTTAAAAACTATTATTTATGATTTCCAGTTAATTTATCAATTGTCAGGCCATTTTCTCTACTTTAGAACATTTTAGTTTTCTAGAAACTGGCTAGAATTTTCTTTATATTATTTATATATATGTACATATATATACACATATATATCTTAATTATTCTTCCACATAACAAAGCTTCAAGTATGTAAAGATTTCTACATAATATCTTTTTGAAATTAATATAGTGAATCTTTTCTTTCTAATATTAAATTGAATATGTAACAAGAATGTTTCTTAATTTCTAAATATTGTTATCATTCATTTTGGTATTTGTTATATTTAGTCACAGATAACTAAAATAAAGAACTACTAATATGCAATTTTATAACTGTATACTTAAGGTTTTTGGGATCAGTCTTCTGAATAATGTGCAAGACACTGCTTGTTAGCTTATTAATATCATAACCAACCATTCTTATTGTTGAAATGTAGCTATTTCCCTCAGTTAGTGTCTTAAATCTATGACCTACTGAATCAAGTTCCATGGAAGGAAAAATGAGGGTTACTTATTTTCTCCCATTGAGTAGATGCTGAATCTCTTCCATAAGGTGATGTTCAACTTTTAATGTCACATTTATATATAAAATCCAGAGTAACTGGTTTATTTAAAGTGGTCTTGAATACATAACACTATGTAATAATAAGAGTGGAAGAGATTTCAAACATCTTGGTTTTATGTTCCTTCCTATCACTTGAAATTTTGTATCTGACATAACAACTATTTTCTGTTAAAAGAGTCATGTCTTGCCACATAAAATCAACAGAGGTAATCTCCACTCTACCTCAGGTAGGAATACTACATGCACATGCTCCATTTCCACTGAACGAGGCCAAAGGGATTCTGTGTAGGATAGATGAAACATTAGGATCTAGAGCAGAAAAAGACAGGTTTTCCCATGAAAGTAGGTCCTTGGGGTTTTGAAATGTCTTATCATAATACAGACATGAATAAACCTTATGAATCTTCTGAAAGTGAATAGAGATTACTAATACGAAAAAAGGGTATCAATGTGAGACATGTCAGTTCACTTTTTAACCTGATGTTCATTATACACATATATTTTACAAACAAAAACTTCTTTCATGGTCATTTTGTTTGTTTGCTTTTTGCAACAGAAGAGTTTTTACTTGTTAGAATTTTTTCCTGTGTTTTAAAATTTACTTTTAAGATTAATTGCAATATTTCTCAATTCTCTTTCCTTCTTCCAAACCCTCCCATATACCCTTTCCTTCTGTCTTTCAAACTCATGGTCTCTTATTTCACTAATGTTATTGATGCACGTGTGTGTGTGTGTGTGTGTGTGTGTGTGTGTGTGTGTGTGTTTCTAATATAACCCGTTCAGTCTGTATAATGCTCACTGTATGAATGTTTTCAGGGCTAATCAATTGTCACTGGACAACCAGTAGTGTGTTTTTCCCTGGGAAGGCCACATCTTGGGGTCCCAGCTTACCTCCATTGCCTATAGTTCTTTGTGTAGGGCTGATCTTTTTATAAACATTTAATTCAAAATATTAATAATGGTACATTCCTGCCATTTCATCATCTGACAGATCGCACTGATGAAGCACCTTATGGCAAATGTGTGGAGGGCTAAATCAGTCATCACAGTCTGTGTCATAGGTTTCTTTCACTTCCTGGTGTTGGTTGTTTTAAATTTACTACCAAACATCCTCATGTCCTGGCTTATGTGACATTGACTGTGGAAAGATTCAGGTCATGCATCTCTGGCAGAAATCATCAAAAAATAATATATTCTTCAGTCCATCATGCTGCATTGTACACAATAACTATTTCCATTACTTACAGAGTTCTATTAAATTCTTTGATTAAAGTAACAAATAAATGTCAGGGTGGGAAGAGGGAGGAAAGGGGCATCTGTGGTTGGTATGTAAAATGAACAGAAATTTCTTAATAATAAAAAAAAGGAAAAAAAAGTAGCAAATGTCGGGTGCCCAACATGCCACTATTTTTCCTTTTCTGAACAATTACTTTGAATCTACTCCAATTTTTCCTATATTCAAAATTTAAGTAATTAAGCATAGATATGTAATTTCCTTTTTGTTTAATGGATATTGATTTACTTTTACATGACTAATAGTAGTTCTTAAAAAATCATTTTCTGTTTTGTTTTAGCACAGAATTGAGCCTAGAGCTTCATTAATGCTAAGCAAACTCTTTACCACCAAGTTAAATGTGTGTCTAAGGAAACAGCGTACCTCCAGGAAGCAAAGACAGGAACAGGGCCAGGGTCCAAAGTGTAGCCTTTGAAGGAACTCTGATGACTTCTTACAGCTACGTCTTGTATCTTGAAGTTTTCAGTACCTTCCCTTAATGTAAACAGCTTGTGACCAAGCTTTCAACAAAGTGAAATTTTGGATAACATTTGAATGTAGACTAAATAAGAGCTCTTGGTAAATGAAAATGATCATTATATCTACAATAAAGATATTCAAGGTCTGATTTAAGATCTGGAGCTCTGTTTCCCAAAATGGCTCATTGGTAAGATTTTTCTTTCTATTTATTTTTTTTAAATATTTTTATTAAGAAATTTTTTATTCATTTTACATACCAACAGCAAATCCCCTTCTCTTCCTTCCTCCTGCCTCCCCTAACTCCCCCCCCCCATCTCCTCCTCCAACAAGGTAAGGCCCTCCCATGGGGAGTCAGCAAAGCCTGGTACATTCAGCTGAGGCAGGTCCAAGCCCCTCCCCCTGAACTAAGGCTGTGGGAGGCATCCCACCATAGGAAGTGGACTCCAAAAAGTCAGCTCATGCACCAGGGATGGATCCTGATCCTACTGACAGGGTGCTTCTTAAGCAGATCAAGCTACACAACTGTCTCACTTATGCAGAGGGCCTAGTCCAGTCCTGTGGAGGCTCCACAGCTGTTGGTCTAAGTTCATGAGTTCCTACTAGCTTGGTTTGGTTGTCTCTGTAGGTTTCCCCATCATGATCTTGATGCTCCTTGCTCATAGAATTCCTCTTCCTTCTCTTCCACTGGACTCCTGGAGCTCAGCCTGGTGCTTGGCTGTGGATCTCTGCATCTGCTTCCATGAGTACTGGATGAAGTGTGTTTTCCCCCCCTTCTTTGGGTTTTGCTGTTGTGGGGTTATCTATTGCCTGTGTTTTCTTGGGCACATATAACTTCCTTAGGTTGGAGTTTTCCTTCTAATGCTTTCTATAGGGCTGGATTTATAGATGGGTATTGTTTAAATCTGCTTTTGTCTTGGAATATCTTGTTCACTCCATCTATGGTGATTGAAAGTTTTCTGGGTATAGTAGCATGGGCTGGCATCCATGGTCTCTTAGTGTCTGCATTAAGTCTGTCCAGGATCTTCCGGCTTTCAGTTTCCATTGAGAAATCTGGTGTTATTTTCTATAGCATGTTTTACATTCAGTTTCTTTTACCAGTCTCATCAAATACATAGCTTGGTTATTTCTATTACTTTACCTTATAGATATGAGCTTATGAATATTTTAAGTCAAATGCACAATATTCCCCAGGACTAGATAACATGTGTGTTGGGATTTCTATAAACAGGCGAAGACTATTTTAATAGTGCTAAGAATGGAATAGTAACAGAGGATATGGAGCCTGATCTGGCTATCTTCTTTTACCAAGTTAGGCTTCCTGTGGTGGGACTAGGACACCAACTCAGCCACAAAACCTACAACCCACAACCTGTCCTGCCTACAAGACACACTGGGACAATGGTAGCTCATAGGTTGTGATAGTGGCCAATCAATGACCAATCTAACTTGAGGCCCATGCCAAGGAAGGGAACCCATTCCTTATACTGCCTAGAGGGCCAGGATATGGATGCTGGATAGACCAGAGACCTAGGGTCAAACCAAATACTACTGAAAAAAAAAAAGTCAATGAAATGATTCCTAATGATGTTCTGCTACACTCATAGGATCAGTGCGTAGTCCAACTGTCATCAGATGATGGGAGCAGATGCAACGACCCACAGACAGACATTAGGTGGAGCTCAGCGAACCCTGAAGAAGAGAGGGAGAAGGATTCTAAGAGACAGAGGGGTGGAGGACACCAGGGGAACACAGCCCACAGAATCAACTAAGCCCGGCTCATAGGGGCTCACGGAAACCGAAGTGGCAGTCACGCAGCCTGCATGCATCTGTGCTAGGCCAACCGCATACATGTTGTAGTTGCTGTTTTTGTGGAACTTCTAACAATGGGAGTAGGAATGTCTTTCACTCTTTTGCCTGCTCTTTTCTGAAGGGAAATGGAGGAGCAGTAAATCTGGGGAAAATAGGAGGTGAAGGAACTGGTGTTACCTATAATTATTTCTAGTTGTCTCTTAGGATGATTATGGAGTAGAGTAGAATTTGAAATTTGGATTAAGATAAAAATCCATATAGAGATACCACCTAGGCCAGGTGGACCTTAGGTACTATATAGCTTTGTTTCTTGTGCAAATTAAACTTTAACCCTCCTTAGGTCTTTTTATATACTAAATACATCAAGCTGTGACACAGGCTGCCTAGCTACCCCTACCCTGCCAGAAAATGGCACAGCTGAGTTATACTGAGACAGTTAAAACCTTAAAGAAAAATAAGCAGTTTTATTTCACTCATGATTTATACTAACATTGCAGACTCTTAACATTTTACCTAACCACTTCTAGGAATGTAGTTTGAGCACATAAATTCCCTTTTTCTGATATATTAACCTATTCTAGTTCTTGGTTGACCCCACCTCCTTTAACCTATTTCCTTTTGGGTTGTAAAAGAAAGCCTGACAGTCACTGCCTAAGGTAAACTCTTATCTGCCTTTATGACCCTGTAAGAACCAAAACCTGGGTGACCTTGCCTTGGCCAGAGAATTGCTGCTTTGTGTGGGTATATAACTGAAAACCTCAGAGACTGGTGAGGCGCAGAATGAGATGGAAGATGAGAAAGAACTAGATGGGAGAATTAAGATAGAATTTAGAGAGTACAGGAGAAAAATGTTGAGAGATCAGGCAAGAAAGGAGCTAAGTATGAGAGCAGGACTGAAGCTGTGTAGAGAGATTTTGACTCCAAAGAATAAAGTGTATGAACTCAAGAGTATCTTGTACGTAGATTCATTTGATATTCCTCAGATTAGTATCCCAGCTACTTGTAGAGTCTTCCCCAGGACTCTGGGAGAAATCTCCTCAGGGCAGGCACCTGAGGGGAATTAGATACCTATGTTTATGAATCCCTCTCCTGTTCCCTATCTTTCTGTATTTCACTAGTGTAGATTATTCTCCTCTGTGAAATGATTTGCCCTCTCTTGGCTGGCTTATCACCATTCATGTAATATCTTTAAAATTCATTCAGGTCTTAAAATGTATCAGAATTCTCTTCCATTTAAGTCTAAATAATGGTTTGTGTTTATGTACCACATTCTGGCTTCCATGACTAACACTACTTTGGTGGTTCATGTGACAGCATATTGAGAGATATGTCAGAAAAAGAAAAGAGGTTGATTTGACCTTACAGATGAGATTTCATTCATTATTGCTTGGTTCCATCACTATGGGCCTATAACAAGGCTGAGCGTCATGGTGGATAGCAAGGGGCAGTGCAGTTCTGCATCCCTTAGGGAATTCATAGAATTCAATTAGCACAAGAGATATGGGTGACTGGTGATTCTAATATGTTGTGTCCCACATTAGGCATCAGGTGTTGTTTGAATCTTAGATGGGTTTTTTTGTTTGTTTGTTATTTTGGTTTTTCAAGACAGGGTTTCTCCATGTAGTTTTGGTTCCTGTCCTGGATCTCTCTCTCTCTGTAGATCAGGCTGGCCCCAAACTCACAGAGATCCGTCTGGCTCTGCCTCCCGAGTGTTGGGATTAAAGGCATGTGCCACCACCACATGGTTTAGATGGTCTTTTAATAAAAAACCCAGAGCCAGACTAATATTCCCTTCAATGGCATAATCCAAGGGCCAATTTCCTCTATCATGGCCTCATCTAAACTTTTCCCTACATTGCTGAAGGTTCACCAACAGAGCCTTCAACACAGGAACCTCTGGAGGATATTCCAGATCCAACTATACTTTCAGTATATATAGATTTCACTCTAAGTCTCACTTTCAATTTAATTTCATGGATAAGGTTTGCCCTTAGGCTTTATTTACGTACTTTACTTTTCTAGTATTGCCCACCCCCAGATTCTCTCAGCTCATTTTTCTTTTCTGTCTGAAGCCTGTGTCTTTCATTTTGCTACTGCATCCTAACATCTTGATGAACCAATGACTATTTTTAGAATTACTAGAAGGACTCTTGGTGGAAGATACTTGCAAAATAAGGAATAACTCAAATGCAGCTATAGCACTGAGAAACCCTGCCCAACATGGGTGACAAGTCACAACAGATGAAACCCTGAATTTCTCTATACACTTTCAAGCAGCTCAACAGACTGAGAGTCTCTTCTCTCTGTAGTTTGGCTAGTTAGCGTCTCCTCTCCTGGTAGTTGTTTCTTCCTTTTTATTCTGTTGGAAAGGGGTCCTCGATGCTTTTACAAGTTTCTGTTCTCCCAGACATGAGCCTTTTGTTTATTTTCTGAGTCTCAGGAGCCTCCTCCTCCCTCACATAGAAAATGCTATATAACAGGTATTAGCAACATTTCATCAGAAGCAGAAAATGCATTCATTCAAAAATTAAATTGTTTGATTAAATAGTTGTGTAGAAATTGTGTTTTAATTGTTAAACTCTTCTAGGCATACTTTTCAATAACAATTATAAAAACCCTGGGTCAGTATAAACATGAATAATTTTATTCAGACTGAAGGCTTTCTAAGCCTGAGTCTTTATGCTCATGGGTGATGTTTCATACACAACCCCTCACAGCTTGCCTACTGGTTCCTAGTTATCAGTAGAAATATGCATGCACTAACAATTATTGAAAAAAAGAGGGGATGAATTTGAAGGCAAGTGGGGAAGCATATATGGAAAGTTTGGAGGGAGGGAAAGGAAGGGAGAAATGTTATAATTATATTATAATATCAAAAATAAGATTAAAAATGATTTATGAATTCTTTAAATATAAAATTATTTTTTAAATTAATGTCAAGCTTAGATAACAATGCTTGTAGGGGAAAATGTTTTCTTTCCAAACAAACCAAAAGTGACAATTAGTCATTTGGGCTATTTGCCACCTGGTGCAAATACTGAAGCATGGCCTTTCTTCTCTCTAGTGTGATTCAGCAACATGTAAGAATCATCTACTTCCAAAAGGTCAAGTGCATTATTAATTAAAAGCTAATTTACTATAAAAGAATTCTGTATAGTTAACTTACTCCCAATAGTTATTGATTTACTTGACTTACCAGATATTACTTTGGCTATTATTATTGCTTGGCTATTAGTATTAGTATTATTACTATTACTATCGTTGGTATGCTTATCACATTATCTATCGAAGGGGAAATGTGTATGGAGATGAAAGCCCTAGCATCTTTTAAGGCTTGCCATTGAAAGAGTTAGCCAAAATGAATTACTTTTAGCTTCCAGAACTGGGCACTTTCACAATTAATTGAACCTCAGTTTATGGTAGGAACGTGTCTTTTGTAAGACTTGCTCCTTTTCATTTATTCCAGATTTCACCACAAATTTTCTAAGTGTATCATTACACCTGATTTATTTTTCAAAAACTTTTTGATTTATTTAATCTTCAATAGTATGCATATGTGTGTGTCTCTGTGTGAGAATGTGTATGTGTGAGTGCAGATGCCTCTGTAGTCTAGAAAAATATTAGGTCCCTGGGACCTGGAGTTATAGACAGTTTGAAGTTGCCCGATGTGGGTGCTGGGAACTGAGCTTGGGTCCTCTGTAATAACAGCACTTGTTCTCAACTGCTGAAGCCATCTCTTCTACCTGCTTCAGATACTTTTAAAATCTCCCTATGGTCCTGTTTTGTTGCCTTTTTTTGTTTGTTTGTTTGTTTCACACTTTAGTACATTTATATAAAGGACTAAATTTATTTCTAATTGATCATCTTCCTGCCTCACATTACATTCCTAGCATTCATGGGTTACACACATTCTAGAACCTGTTAGGCTGTCAAAGATACATATCCAGTGCGACATCTCTTAACTGTCTTGAAAATTAGATCAGATTCTGCGACACTCTCAAGAGTGAAACTGAAAATTCTTCTTAGCACACAGATTATGTAGCTATCACTTAGAACTGTAGAGATGACTGGGGCTGAAGAGAGGTCTTAGCTATTAAGAGCACTAACATCTCTTCCAGAGGACCCAGATTAAGTTCTCAGCACCCTCATGGCTCCTTCCAACCATCTGCAACTCTAGCTGCAGAGGATCCTCTGCCCTATTCTGGCCTCTGCCTGCACCACACACACACATTGTGCACTTGCGTACATGCAGGCAAAGCACTCATAAGGATAAAATTTAAAACAGGAATAAAATCTTGTAAAAAAAATATGCCCCCCCCCCCC